>JASANZ010002235.1:0-89383 GCA_030849805.1 Sergeia podlipaevii
AACTTTCTTTAAAAAATATATGCTTTGCCATTATTATTATATATTACTATAATATTATTATTGTTGCGTGTACGTGTTGCTGAGTTCATCGTCTGTATTGCTTTTTATTGGTCATTATCCAATCAGAGGAGGGGAGGGAGAGAATGATAGGAGAGAATGAATGAAGGAAAGAAAGTGAAAAGACAAACACTTTTGAGGCTGTTAGAGGGAGAGAGTCTCTGTGTACGTGTGTATGTGTGTCCGATATATATATATATATAGAGAGAGAGAGATTTATGTTTGTTGGATAATCTTCTCTTTTCTTCCCTCCTCCCCCAATATCAGTTACTATCATAACTGGTTATTGTACACGCTTTGTGTAACAGTCTCTTTTCCTTTATCAAAGCAAAGCAACATCAGGGTGTTTATTACGTGTGAATATCTGTATTGTTATCTATATATGCTTCCTCGCTTGAAATTTTTTTTTATGAAAGCGAGAGGGAATGGGAGAGTATGAAAGAGATCAAGATTGAGAGGTGGAGTAGTTTCCTTTCCGGCAATGAATATACCATAGCGAATATACACTCTAGAAAGAAAAATAAAGCAGCGCTGTCCTAGTTCTATTTTTTTTTTCCCCAGTGTGTGTTACACGAGAGCTTCTACTTTGAATGACATGCCGTCGCATCATGTGCAGAGACACAAGGAGAAAAAGCAGGAAGAGAGTGTGTGCGTTTACGTGTGTGTATGTGTATGTAGTCGAGCAAATTGATGATGTCTAAGACATGAACTCTCTTTTCTGTTTCGTCTTGCTTTGTTGACCGCATATGGTGTTGCGCATTGTTACTGCTGTGCTGCTCCTTTCATTTTTTTTTCTTTCCGCCTTCCATTTCGTCTGCGTGTGCTGCTCACCATATTGCCACTCTGTCTGATTATTTTTTTTTGCTTTCAAATACACACATATATATTCTACATTCTTGTTTAGCTGCCTTCGTTGAATCTTTAATACAAAAAAAAAGTAGAAAACCACCTGATAGATAATTTTGAGTTCCTTCATTTCTTTTTCCTTTTCTTGATCATCAGGACAGTTTCTTTTTGAATCGTACAGTCAAAAATATGTCCTCCCTTTTCGATATTCTTATGGCCGAGAGCCGCGCTATTCACCCCGACGTGGTCACGTGGCGTCGCCACATCCACCAGAACCCTGAGCTCTCTAACGAGGAGCACGGCACCGCGGCGTTCATCGTGGCGGTCTTGCGCAGCTTCAACTGCCCTATGCTCAACATCCAGCAGCCCATTTCCAATGCTGTGATTGCAGATCTCAAGGGTGGTGCGGGCAAGGGTCCCACTATTGCACTCCGTGCCGACATTGACGCTCTCCCTCTGGAGGAGGAGACAGACGAGCCCTTCAGGTCAACCAAGCGTGGCGCTATGCACGCCTGTGGCCACGACGCCCACACGGCCATGCAGATGGGAGCCGCGAAGGTGCTCTGTGCGCACTGGCAGAAGATCAAGGGCACAGTTCGCTTTATCTTTCAGCACGCGGAGGAGAAGCACCCTGGCGGTGCGCAGGAGCTCATCAAGCTTGGCTGCCTGGAGGGCGTGACGAGTATTTTTGGTATTCACGTGGCACCTCAGCTGCCCGCTGGTGTAGTGGCGGTAAAGAATGGCATCTTGAGCAGTTGCAGTGACTCTTTCACCTTGTGCATCCGCGGCCGCGGTGGCCATGCCTCGAATCCTCAAATCCTTGTTGATCCTATCCCCATTGCGGCAGAGGTGGTGATGGCAATCCAGACCATTGTCTCGCGCAAGATCGACCCCAAGCAGGCTCCTGTCATTTCGATTTCAACTATGACCACCGGCCCCAATGAGAGCCACAACGTGATCCCTGATGAGGTCAAGCTCATGGGAACCATCCGCTCTCAGGACAAGGCTGTCCGCGAACGTGTTCCCCAGGAGCTAGAGCGCATTGCTAAGGGCATCACCGAGGCGCACGAGGGTACATACGAACTTGTCGTGAAGCGCGGCTACGATATGGTGGACAATGATCCTGCTGTGACGGCACAGGTGCATAAGGTAGTGCTTCGCGTGGTGGGCACAGAGAAGCGTATCTTTGTCCCCAAGGATCCCAGCTTTGGCGGTGAGGACTTCTCTGCGTATCAGCAGGTGATCCCTGGGTGCTTCATGGGTCTTGGTATTGGTAACAAGGCCAAGGGTATTGGTGCTTCCCTGCACTCCTGCCAGTTTCGCCTGGACGAAGATGGACTCCCTGTTGGTGTGTGCACGCACGTTGGCTTTGTTCACGACAACCTCATGATTTAGAAATCTTTGATTTGATTGCGTACGCACACGCGAATGCGATGGGATGATTTCTGATGATGATGAAGAAGAGGACTACACAACGACATGAGGAGAGAAAGATGAGGTTGGGAGGGACGAAGGAGGGGTTGAGAAAATAAACCAAGAGAGAGAGAGAGGATATACACTGTAGATGCATTTTTTAAAATATTTATTTAGTATATTTTAATCACGATTGCCACGTCACAAGAGTCAAATGTATTTTTTTTTGGGGCATATCATTATTTTTATTTACATATGCTTTTAATAGCACAATTTTTTTTTTTTCTTCGTGTAGAATGCATAATGGAAATGAACTTTGAAAAAGATGAAAAACAAAACAACAAAAAAAAAATGATAGAGAGAAGAGGAAGAGAGAATGGTTTCGTTCCCTTCCCCCCTTTTTTTTTCTATACCTTTGTGTTTCTTTCAAGAGGAGCAAGTGGATTCTTGCAGACAATAAATGCCGCGGAAAGCGTGTTTATACTAAACATTACTTGTGATGTTTTTTTTTTTTTGTGTGTGTATGTGTGCGTATGTTTTAGTTGTGACCGTTCTCTGCGAATAACGTGTGCGTTCGTGCTGTATCCTACCTAAGAGCGGCTTGCTGATGTCAAATGCGGGAGCGTAGAAAGAAATAAGAAAATAAGGATAAAAGTGAAAAGGATGGGGCGAAAGGCTGACTCTGACTTGTACTACAGAGTCGGAAACTATTCCCTCTTCTTCAATTTCTACTACAGACATTAACAATTGAATAAATCATTAAAAAACAAACAAACAAAAACACGCTCAAGAGGTGAGAGGAGAAACAAACCAATGAAATACACATATATATATGTCTATTTTTTTTTCTTTAGACGCAAATGATGTAGCAACTCTTTTTTTTTATCTTTTTACTATTATTAAAGAATGCTTATATATTTCTTCGTTGAGAACTGGCAACAACAAGAACAAAAAAAAAAATAGAAAGAGAGAGAGAGAGAAAATGTACCTTTTTTTATATTTAGTTTCGATTGACATCACCTTTTTTTTTTTTTTTGCCTTTCTCCTTTTTTTTAATTATATTTATCTTCTTCTCTCACATACCTGCTTTTCTTTTCTCCTTTCTTGTGGCGCCACCACCTTTTATTTTTCTCTTCCTGTAGATGGATCGCGCTTCTGCCATGTGTAATTTCTATTCAACTCACGTGCTCAGGAGGAGGATGTGTGATGATCAGCGGGATGGCTTTTTTTTTTTCAGTATTCTTTCTGTTATTCTATTTGTTATCCTGTCTCTTCTGTATTTATTCTTACTCGCTTTCTTATATATATAGGAGTTCACGATCGCGAACAATCATTTGCGGTTTTTATTTTCATTTTTTTTTTTTTGGATTCAGAGATTGAGATTGCCTGAGGATGCCAAAAACTAAGAAGTTGCACTTCATTTGAATTTTTTAATTTATGCTCACTTTTTGCTAATAATAAAAAAATAAAAATATATTCATGCCAAACTACACATGCGCTCTAGTCTTTCCCTCTTTTTCCTTCCCCCCCCTCTTCGTTATCAAGATCACTGAATATCGTTTTTTTTTAAATTATCTTACATTAACAACATCCCACATAACAAAAAAAGGCAACAGCAACCCATTACCCCCCTAAAAACCTGCAAAAAAAAAAAGAAACCAAACAAAAGCAAAATTATAGAAAAAAAAACAAAAAAAATAAATAGTAAACAACATTTTCTTTCGTTCGTTATTATTACCACAATTACTATCATTCTTCCTAAGCACATTACCTATATATATATATATTTTTGATATATATATTTTTTCTATTATCTGTTTATATGTCCCTTGACCAACTATTGAAGCCCCTGCGCATCGGGAAGGCCACAATGGCCAATCGCTTCGTTGTCGCCCCTCTGACTCGCTGCCGCGCCTCGGACGATCACTGCGCTACGGCTGACATGGTCAAGTACTACTCTGATCGTGCCTCCTTCGGCTTGATCATTACGGAGGCCACCCAGATCCAGAAGGGCTACTCCACGTTTGCGTATGAAGCCGGTATTTACGGCAAGGAGCAGGTGGAGGCCTGGAGGCATGTGACTGACGCCGTGCACGCGAAGGGCGGCCTTATATTCTGCCAGATCCACCACGGCGGTCGAGCCACCGTGCCTGCTAACCTGGACAGCGGCTTGCGCGTGGTCAGTGCTTCCACGCTTGGCATTGCGGGACATCAGTGTCCCTTGGACTTTGCTCGCGATGGTCAGAAGCAGCCCTACCCCAACTCTGTGCACGAGCTAACCAAAGCAGAGATCGACTACCATGTGCAGCTATATGCCATTGCGGCCAAGAACGCGATGGCTGCCGGCTTTGATGGAGTGGAGATCCACGGCGCGAACGGGTACTTGATCGATCAGTTCTTACGTACCAGCAGCAACAGCCGCACCGATGAGTATGGTGGCAGCCTGGAGAACCGCTGCCGCTTTCTGTTTGAAGTGGTGGACGCCGTGTGCGCTGCTATCGGCAAAGAGCACGTCGCCTTGCGCATCTCACCGCTGAACTCTTTTAACGACCAGAAGGACTCTGATCCCGAGGCGCTCACGCGCTACATTTGCAAGGAGCTGAACCCTCGCAAGATCGCATTCCTCGACGTGCTCCGTGGCGATTTTTTTTTTAAGGGTTGTTCGGATCCTATGTGTGGTGATGCGTGGGCTGTGGAGGTGGATGACGGGGTTCTGTTTACAGGCATGGGCGTTCGTCATCAGAGCGATGAGGGGGTGGGGGTGCTTGGGGGCCGCTGGGTTAGCGATGAAGTATGCTGTGGTACGTCGCCCTTTGGGAACCCGGGCTTTCCTAGGCGTGTGTCGAATAGCGTATAGCTGGACATACGGTATCTTGAAACGTTTTCTACTCCAGGGCGTGAGGGTTACATCGACTATCTTATTTTGGAACCGAGGCAGCAAAATGGTTTTTATATGTATAAGGTAGTGGGGTGAAGGAGCGACCGAATTGTTGTTAAAGTGTATTGCGATTACGGGGAGGATAGCCACAGGAGTAGCAATGAAACGCTTGTCGAGTGAAGAGGCAGGATTTTGTAGGTTAGCGCGTGGCATGTTTCTTTCGGTCAGTGTACGTACACATTGTGTTGGCGCGTAGTGTGATAGGACTGGGAGGATGGGTGCAAGATGTAACCAGTTGAAGCTGGGTTTTACGTTGCGCAGCTGCGTTTGAGTCATTCCTAAATGATGTTTTTTTTTTTTTTCTGTTCTCAACTTCTTTTAAAACACATTTTTGTTATTATTATTATCCTGTTTTTTTTTTTTTACAGAAATTTCTCTCTCTATATATATTTTAAACTGTAATTGCTGCGTTTGTTTCATCCTTGCCCAATTTTATTCGTTGTCGGACATGTTTTTTTTTTTTTTTGAGCGCTTGCTGTTCAGCATTCTGTCAGATGCAGAGCGTTATTATGAGTTTTTCGCGTTTTTTTTTTTGTTGAGCTAACGCGGGAACAGGTACTTCTATTGTATCAGTTGTGAAGTGGACGTTTTTGTTTGTGACTGCTTTTTCGTATGTTGTTGTCGCTGCGGTCGTAGAGAGGAATGGGAGTTTTTTTTCCTTCTTGTCTTTATTGGCTTGAGTGCTGTTCAGCGTAGGTGTAATGTACGTGAGGGGGGTATATGTTTTTCCTTTTTAAACTTTTCGTGCAATTATATATTTAATACATATTTTCCTCTTTGAAACCAAATCAAATTGATAAACTCGCTTCCCATCCTTCCTTACTATTTTCTTTTTTTTTTTTTCAAATCTTATTTTTTGTCTGCTTTTGCCGTAATTGGAAGCTGTGCCTTCAGACACACTATTTTTCCTGAAGATACCACTTTTCTTTTCATTGTATTTTGTTTTTGTTTGTTAAAAGTTTTTTTTTCTTTTTCTAAACATTTGTTTGCCATTTAAGAAAACATAGTTTACTTTAAAAAAAAAAAATATAATATATACTCAAAGTGTTCGTGTTATCCTGTATCGCATACATCAGGTAGACCACTAGTCTTACCAAAGACACGCAAAAAGGAAGAAGTGGCTAATTTTTTTGTTTTTGCGTTTTCATTACTTTTTTTTTTTTCGAAGGCGTCAGCACATAAACCACCATCGACGGTCCCTCCCCCCCAAAAAATAAATAATAATGGCGGATACTATTCCTTATGCTAGCATGTTCGAACCTCTCAAGATCGGCGACAGGACGATGAAGAATCGCTTCGTGGTACCCCCTCTGACTCGCTGCCGCGCTGGGACTGAGCACATGCCTAACGAGATGATGGCTAAATACTACGAGGCTCGCGCTTCTTATGGCTTGATCATTGCGGAGGCCACCATGGTGCAGCCTGGGTACTCGACATTTGGGTTTGAGCCTGGAATATTTAGTGAAGAGCAGGTGAGTGCCTGGAGGCTCGTGACGGACGCCGTGCACGCGCGCGACGGTGTTATTTATCTTCAGCTTCATCACGGAGGCCGCTCCACTGTGCCTGCTAACTTGACTACCTGGGATAAGAAGATTGTCGGCGCATCTCGACATGGCATTCTCAATCACGCCTGTCCAGCACCTTTTGCTGCGGATGAGACGAGGCAGCCGTATCCTGACCCTGTTCACTACTTGCAGGTCACTGAGATCAAAGCCCTTGTACAACTTTTCACAGAAGGTGCCACGAACGCGATGGCTGCCGGCTTTGATGGAGTGGAGATCCACGGCGCGAACGGGTACTTGATCGATCAGTTCTTACGTACCAGCAGCAACAGCCGCGTCGATGAGTATGGTGGCAGCCTGGAGAACCGCACTCGCCTCTTCTTCGAAGTTATTGACGCCGTGTGCGCTGCCATCGGCAAGGAGCACGTCGCTGTGCGCATCTCGCTGTTAAATTTGGTGAACGACATGGCGGACTCCGACCCTGAGGCACTCACGCGCTACCTGTGCAGCAAGTTGAATCCCCGCAAGATCGCATTCCTCGACGTGATCCGTGGAAATTTTTACCCTACCACTGAGGCGGAGGCGGCGCCTGAGGCAAACTGCTCGGATGTGTGGGCTCGGGAGTCTTACAAGGGTGTCCTCATATCAGGCATGGCTTACACAGCGGACGAGGCTGCTGAGGCGGTTGCGTCCGAGAAGGTGGATGCGGTGTGCTTCGGTCGTCTTTCCATGGCCAACCCAGACCTGCCGTGGCGCCTCGCCAACGCGGCGGAGATGAACCCAGTAGATGTAGACACGTTCTACACCCACGACGCTGAGGGCTACATTGACTACCGTATTGTCGAGCCAGTAGAGGAGGGGCAGCACAAGCCTGCAGCTGCTGTTGATGCCCGGGAGCCCAGCCGTGCTTCGACATCGCGTGCACGTGCGCACTGTCACAGTATTGGTCACGAAGACAACGTGTACGACTATTTGGATGGACCTGTTAGCACCATGTTGATGCCGTTGGTAATTGGCTCGTGCCCCATGAAAAACCGTGCGGTGATGGGTCCGCTGCCACGTCAGCGTGCGACCGTAGAGGACCATCTGCCGAACGAGCACATGGCTCGCTACTACAGTGACCGAGCGCGCTTTGGTTTGATTATATCTGAACCTTGCGAGATCGAGGAAGGGTACAACACGTACGTGCAGTCTCCCGGGATCTACAACAAGGCGCAGGCAGAGGCGTGGAAGACTGTCACTGATGCCGTGCATGCGAAGGGCGGCTTTATGTTCTGCCAGCTTCACCACGGCGGCCGCGCGGTGCTCCCGTGCAACATCGAGCTTCCCAATGGCGCCGCTGCAAGTGCGCTGGACGTGTTTGGTCTTTGCGCATGCCCCATTGACGAAGACGCGCTGCTTTGCCACAAGGAGTTTACCAAGTCTGGCAAGGCGGAGTCTTATTCGCTGGATGTGACACCGATGCGTGGCGCCAAGATTGACTTTCTTGTGAATGCATACGCGCGTTGCGCCAAGGATGCGGTAGCCACTGGCGGCTTTGATGGGGTAGAGATCCAGGCGGGCAATGGTTACTTGATCGATCAGTTCTTACGTACCAGCAGCAACGACCGCGTCGACGAGTACGGTGGCAGTATGGGAAATCGCTGCCGCTTTCTGTTGGAAGTGGTGGACGCTGTGGTGGCCGCCGTTGGCAAGGACCGTGTTGGCTTGCGTATCTCTCCTTCAGACAATGCTCGCGGTATGAGCGACGAGGATCCTGAAGGGTTGACGGAGTACATTGCCTCCGCTATGCACGCACGCAGGATTGCATACATTATGGTGGCCACGGGAGATCGCTGTGAGTACTGCGAGGCCGTCGACGATGCGTGCGAGCCTGCCGCGTGGGCGAGGCGCTTTTTCAAAGGAGTTGTCATGGTCGATGATAACACGGAGATCCAAGTGGCGGAAGCGAACATTGCCGCTCGCAAGATGGATGCCGCCAGCTTTACTTTCCTCGCGGTATCGAACCCCGACTTTGTCGATCGCGTACTGCGCGGGCGTGAAGTGAATGAGCCCGACGTTCTCTCTCTCTTTACACATGACCCACTGAAGGGCTACAACGACTACAATACCCGCCAGACCACGTTGGCGAGGCCTCGCTCGACGATGCCTGCTCCTGTTGCGACCATTCCCGCAAAGGCGCGCTCTCCCTTCAACGAAGAAGAGACCGCATCCGCAGCAGCACCCTCTGCAGAACCTATGGAGAGGAAGGAAGCACCAGAGGAAGCTGCTGCTCAAGACGCAGGCATTCACCTTGACGCCTCCGAGCCGCCACACGATGAGCACCCAATCGATGACTTCAGTGATAACGAGCCTGATTATTATACTCCCTCTGAGAATGAGCACGAGCAGAATCACCACTACGACCCCAATGATGCTGACTATGGCGACGACATTTATGATGGTCACGATAGCTATGATAAAGAGGCTGAGCAACCTGGAGAAGGGGCGGCAGGCAAGCCAGGTGCCAGTGATATGTATTCTTGCGAGGATGAAAATTGGGAGAATGACACGGAGGAGAGGAACGTGCCTAACGGTAGCGTTGGAGCCTCAGCGGAGTCTTTTTTAAACACACAGTAGAGTTGTATTTCCTATTATTATTATTGTTATTTTTTTTATTTTAAATCTCATGCGCACGCAATTGTGTTTAACAAGATATTTTAGCAGTTCATTCCATATATATAAAAAAACAACAACATATATATCATACGCTATATGTGCTGGCAGCTCATTACATTTTTTTTTTTTTTTGTTTACAAGAAGCTTGTTTGTGCCACAGTGAAACCAGCAAAGGAAAGGAGAGACACACAAAAAGAAAAACTGTGTAACATAGCAATGAACGAAAACTAAAGTGGAATGAAAAAAAAAAAATATAAGCGAGAGGGGAATCGCTATTTCCCTCTCTTTTGTTTTCTTATGTTTTCTTTGCTTACTTTGTTGGTTTCCAAATATTGCGCCAGTTGTTGTTTCCTCTCTGTGTAACTGACCCTTTATGAGAGAAAAAAAGATGAAGGAGGAAGAGAGAAGGGGAGGGGGGGGGTCACATCCACGAAAAGCAAGCAAACAGGAAACGGAAATAAAGGATCAAAATGAAGTATTCTGAGGAGCAGCAACGCCAAAGATATCAATAATTAAAAAAAAAAACGCGACTGTGAACAGCGAAAAGGGATCACTTTTTCCTTCATTCCTATATATATATACTTCTTTTTTTTTTTGCCTTTTTTTTTCAAAGAATATCTGCTCGTTATGGGGATACAGGCATTTATCACTGAATACTATCTGTATATATACGTGTGTGCGCACCTGCCATTCTTTTTTTTTTTTCTTGTTTTCAAGTGGCAGTTAACAAGGGTCTCTCTTTCAATAGAAGAAAGGGCCAGAAAATGCTCAGCATCGCTCATTTTATGTGCTCTGCTGGTGTTATATATATATATATATATATTGATATTTCTCTTTCCCATTCGCTGCATTTGCTGCTGCTGCTTTTTTTTTTTTTTTTTTCTTCCACTGTTAGTGGTTGCCAGCGGGGATCCTACTACTTTCATTGAGAGAATCAGACAAAAGTACGTAAAAGGAATGAAACGCAAAAATAAAAAAAGTTGACTCTGCATTAGGAAGAAAAAACTGTTTTTTTTTTTAAAGTATATTGAGTATCGACTGATGGCAATGAAAAGGTGAATAGAGTGACACTTACCCATAGCTCGACCTATATTATGCATAAGAAGCATAGAGCAAAAAGCATAAAAAAAGCAAAAAGAGAAGGACCCCGTTTTATATCTTATTTAACTCATATATAGTGCTGAAGACCTATTTATCTTTTTTATACTCTTGTGATATCATCTTTTTTTTTTTTCCTTTGTGTGTGTGTGAATTTCAATTTTTTTCTGTACTACACTTTCTCCTCACTAGTATTATTTCTATTACTATTTTTTAGCCAGTTTTTTTTTTTTTGCTTGTTATGTGGACACCTTAATGAAGGAAATAAGAGAGAAGGAAAACCAGGTGAGAGGGATGCGAACAGCAACAACAAGGCACGCTTCTTTTTTTTTTTTTTCAACTATCTTTTATGTTTCCACTATCATTCTTTTATTTCCTTTCTGTCTTCTTCATTACGTGATATATTCATTGTGGAACAGAGAGAAAAATAAGAAAGCAATGATTAAAAATAACAACAAAAGCGCAATACACATATACACACACACATACATACACGTTTGTGTGTCACATGGGTGTGAAGGGGTAGAGTAACAGTTGGAGAGGACACTGTCGGCTCACACATTATGTTAGCGCCAACATTCGATGAGAGAAAATATATATATATATATATAAAAGTTAAAACAAAGATAGATGAACAAGGAAGCAACTATTGCCACACCATGAAAATGTGGATAGGGAGGAGGAGGGAGATGCTAAGTTATGCACGGCGGCATTAACGCACTTTCTACTCTGAAGTAGAAAGGGGTCATTATTGTTATTGCATTCCCTTCCTACAGGATACACTTTTTTTTTGTAAACATTAGTTTACTTTCTATTTTTTTTTTTTAAAAAATACACTTTCTTACTCTCTCTCTCTCTCTTTTCTTTCACATATGTATACATAGAGATGCTTTATTGCGTCGATCATATCGTTTGCCCGTCTCAATAGACATACATAAAGCTGGCTGATAACTGTACCAGGTGGGTAAACCTCCAGGGTACACACGCTCAAGGAGACAGCTGGGTGTTATACTTTCTTTTTTTGTTTTGTTTGTTTGTAGCACAGCACTATTCAAAATTGATATCAAGAGAGAAACAGAGAGCTTTAATTTTCTCTCTCTCTCTCTCATTCTCTCATTCTCTCATATTTTTGTAACTATTTAAATAGTGAGTGTTGTCTATTGGTCACAGAGCTTTTTATCAACTTTTTTTTTCTTCTTTTCTTTTTGCTGCTGGTGCGCGTGGAATGGAAAACGTAAGCGATCGACGTCGGCATGCTACACACGCAACGTACTCGCCTCAACAGGCAAATATGATGAACCCCCCTTCTTCGTCTCTACTCCCGGCAGCATATCGGGGAAATTACCGGGCTGGCACACCAGCCACAGCAGTCTTCAATATCAACAATGAGCCCGGCAGTCACGCAGAGTCGTCCTCCTCTCACAAACTCGTAATCTTTGGCGCTGAAACGTTGCCTGATACTTGTAGCGGTGGCCAGCTCTTTCATCGCGGTGGTGATGCCTTCTCCTCATCGGTTGTTATGAACTGTGGAGCGGATGACATTCGACACCAGAGCAACGCACTCCCTGGTCGCTATTCATGTGGCGAATATAGAGGAAAGGTAGTACATCAAGGTTTTGGTGAAGATAGGGAGGAGGGAGATGACGAATTGACAGAGCCAAACTGGCGCCGACCCGCACCCCGCATGTCCTGCTACACGCAGCGACTTTCGTATTTTTTCCTGTTCCTTCTTTTTGTGTTTGCTCTGGTGAATGTAGGGGTTGTGATTGCGTATGTGAAGCGTCGACCCCACAGTACTACACTGCTGCCAGTGCCGTCGACCGCAAGCGTTATACCTAGACATACGAGAGATGACATGAAAACCACTGCACAGGGAGGAGGTGATGGCGCTCCGTCCGTTGGGGATCCACGGGCACCACCACCACCGCCGCGAGGACTCACACGCACTGCTACTGATCATGCTAGAGACACTCAGGCAGCACCTGACACGAAGAGTGTCATCCAAGAGGGAGAGGGTAAAGGAAGGAGGGAGGACATGCTGCAACGAGACGGCAGCAACACGATGCTGACCCCACCACCAGTAGATCTTGGCGGCATCACTGCACAGGAGGCGACAAACGCCGCGCTGATCGCGCGTATTGGGGAGGAGGTTGCGGCTATGGAACGTGCTGGCGACCAGGGGTCTTACATGAAGCGCTTTAGAGACGCAGTGAACTTTCAGCCCCGTGAGGACAGTCGCTTTCCTGAGGGTTTCTTTACCGAGCTGGGGGACTACAACCGTGTTCGTGGGCTCTACGACGCACTCAGTGAGGCCAGACTTCCTGACCGAGACGAAGGGCGAAGCTTTTTTGGTTTAGACCTCAAGGCCACTTCCACTGTGTCTACAGCTGCGGAGGCGCTAGAGCAGCATGGTAAGAACTTCAAGTCAATTGAAACGTATGAAAGTCGTGGAGTTTTGCTGCCCACCAGCGTAGAACGTGAGTCATACGAGAAAAGGGACGGAGGTGGGGGTGGAGATGAAGCCACCGTCGTGACAGAGGGCGGAAACGCATACTTACAATGGCCTCCAGGTGCGCTACCCCGCATGACTCAGCAGGCACTTGACTATTTTCATGCTGAGGCAGCCACCACGCGAGCGTACGACTCCCGTGTGTACCTGCAACACGCTTTTCACTACAGGGAGGACCTTTCCTTCCCTTATCCACGAGCCATCGCTCAGAGCGTTGGGGTACCCACTACTGGGGAAGCAACAGCTGCAGGGCAAGAGAACAAAGGGAGTAGGCTGACTGAGGCGGTCAGTTTCTGTGATTCATCTGACGCTGATTATACCATCACGAAGGACTTTGCGTGTGAGCGCTACCTCAGCGACCCACGCAACTGGCTAGCGATTAAGCCGCTGGGGAGTGCATTGACTACAGGACGCACCATCAAGTTTCTTATCTCCTACCGCCATGCGAACGTGACCGCAATTGTGAAGGTGCCCCAAATTGGCTTTGTGCTTGAGCCTTTCAGTGAGGTGAGCGCATACGCGATGGACCGTCTGCTTGGATTTAATCGAGTTCCCCCGACGGTCTTGCGTGAGTTCCCTATAGATTTTCTCAAGGCGGCTACGGCGTCTTTGAAAAGTACCTTCTACACGCACTGGGTACGTGAATGGGTGCTAGTGAGCAAAGCCACGGCGCGGGCTCGCAGGCCTTGCACAGACACGGTTCTCCTCGATATACTCGCTGCGACGAAACACATCACGGCCGCTTCGGCAAGGAGCCCCGGTGGAGTGGCTCGAGGTGCAGGACGCGACAGGAGCAGTACCCCCGCATGCCTCATGGTCTCTATGCAGCTGTGGTTGAATGATGTAGATGCTGTAGAAAGCACCGTGCTGGCCAACACAGAGGCCATGCAGGACACACTACTTCACTTTTCCCTTCCCTTAACGAATGGCCATCGCTGGTCCATGCAGAGCGGCAGGGCCGCTGCTGAAGCGTATCGTGCGTCCCCTCCATACATCGGGTGGCGTGAGGCCGTGTATGGCGTAGGTGCGGCATCTGCCACGACGAATGTTTCAAAGCAACAACAACAGCAGCAGCAGCACGAAAGTGGTCTCGCACGCGGACGAATCGCTGTGTCGAAAGTCGTAGAGTCGATTCTGTTCCGCGGCACTGCTGCCGCGGTTGGACCGCACAAGCCGCTCACGGACTCCGCACTTGCATACATTGCAACAACGGAACGCTTCGATCAGCTGGTCTTTGATACTGTTATCGACAATCGCGACCGATGGGCGGGGCACAACACTTTTGCACTTGCTGCGTGTAGCGCGCACCCGCATCGATTGGGGTGCCGGTATCTTCGCAGACAGCGCTACATACAGTACCTGAGGTGGACCAACGAGAACCCGTGGCCATCGTCGCCGGAGACATTCGCCGATGCTTCTTCTGCAATCGTTGCTTCTGGCGCTTCAGCAAATCAGTTTGCGGAGTATTACACGCCGCAACACCTTGCTGCCTCCCCCCCTTCCCGCTCTCACATGCGTCTTGTGTATCTAGACCAGGGCAGCGGCTTTTATCGCTCCGTGCTGCACAAGGACAGCCCGTTCAACGCGGCCACGTTCCGGCTGTGGAGACAGACGCAAGAAGCACGACCGCAGCAACAACAGCAGCAGCGGCGGCTGCGGGAGGCGGAAACGGAGCAGCGTGGACGTGGGGTGCAGCGCTACCGTCATCCTGGACCCTTGTGCCGCCTTGCGAGGGGTACCCTATTGCGGCTCGACAGCATTGCCAGGTTTGCTCTGAACCGTTCATTAGAGGACCTCCAGAAGAATGGTCAGAACGCACACGCATCAGACATCCTTGTGAGGTTCTATATTGATCAGCGCGATGCTGCCTTGAGTCGTGAGGCGGCAGCAGTGGAGGAGGAGGTTGTGAAGACGAAGGAGATAAAAAAAGGTGGTAAAGATCAGCAGACCCCGGAGGCGGATTTCCAAAATGGCGCTGCCCCTGACAGTGAAGCTGACGACTCCGCTTGGTTCATCGGCAGCCAACCTTCTTCCTCGTCTGCGAGTTACGAGGCGGCTGCGGTAGGCGAGGCGCTTTACCCGCTGCTGATGGTGAGGCTACCACTTGACATTGGCCGCGTGCTACCACATGATCAGCTGAAGTCCGCGTGTCGGCGTGTGTGGTCCATCTTGGCGCATAGGGGCAGGTGTGCGGGGCATTATACTCCGGGGGAAATGTATTTCTAGGTGTTACCTACTTTTTTTTTTGGTAAGAGTTTATCTATTTGTTGCATACCCCACTCCCTTCCCCTCCTCCCTCCTTTGTTTTATATTAAGTTGTTATACCTATCTCTTTGTAGAATATATATATTATTTATACATATTATTTATTTACCCATTTGCGTGTGTTTGTGCATTGCGTTCAAAGCAAAAACAACAATAGCAACAACCAAAATTGGTATTCCACTCATCTTAAAAGGAGACTGCTGATTCTTTCTTTTGGCTTCTTTATGGATAAAATGGCTGGGAAGAACATTGTACCAAGTCAAACGCCACACACGTATATATATATTCTTTTTGCTCTTGCACTCTTGATGAACCCTTTCCCAGCTCCTTCTTATTTATATTTTCATTTTTGGTAGAGGTTATCTATATACTGCCAGTATCCATATTATCATTTTTCTTTTGTTTTCCTTCTTTCCTCCTCCCCCCTTTTTTTTCTTAAAGAAGTGAGCAGTACCCGTTTCTGTGATAGAGCGAAGCACGGCGGGACTTCCTCTCCCGTCTCTTTTTCTTATTTTTTTTTATTAATTATTTTACATATATGTGTGAAAGGCAAAGAGGAAAAAAAAGGAAGAAACAAAATAGCGTATTTTTAAAAAATTTATAACTATTCAATATCGCCTCTCTCTCATACATACATTTTTGCGTTTTAAAAGAGATAGCAATAGTGTTTGTAAGTACTCAGTTAACTTTATATCTCATTGTGCGTGTGTGTGTGTGTTTTCTTTTTTTTTTTTCCTCTTAAATACATTCTTTAGTTTCTTACAAGTTTAGATTATATCTTTTTCTTTTTTTTTTTGTGTGTGTGTGTGCGCGATTATTATCAATTATTGTCGTGTCAGTGTGTGTGTAGGGGATTCTCTTCACCTTTTAAAAAAAATAAATAGAAAAAGCAACAACAATAGAAAATCGAAAACAAAGAGTATAATTTCTATTTTATATCACAACTTACGATTGTGGTTCCTTTTTCTTTTTATATCATTCTATATATATTTGCTTATCGTACTTTTACGTATTCTAGTGTTGAGCGCATGTCTCACGGTTCAGCCAAAAGTGCTCTTTCTTTTTCTTCATCTGTAGACACCTCACTGCAGCCCTCCGATGCCGGTCTCTCACTAGACGAGTTGGTTAGTGCTGTGCGTGGCCTCCTCGCTGAGCTGGCACTCCCATCTATGGATCAGGTAGCCATAGAGGAGAACGTGCTCGCTCCTGCGTGTGCCTTACTAGAATCAAAGCGATCATGTGGGAACAGTCATACAGATACTTCTACAATGAGAAGTACCACCGTGGACACTACTGATCTGTCGAGTACTGCGCAGTCTTTCCGCGACAGCAGCAGCTCAAACTCTAATACACAGGCATCGTCTCCGAACAACAGCAGCACCAAATATGCCCTTGGGTGGGTTGCGCTCAAGCGGTCTAAGCACTCGGACTACTACACCACTGGCGTGCCTGACAACGCGGGGGAGAAGCCAGAAGAAAAGAAAGGTGACGTGCATCACACGACAGCGACTACCAAGTCGTGTTCGCCATCACCACTCCCTTTCACTTTCTCCTGCTCTTCTCCGTCTTCATCGTTAGCCAAGCAGCCAAAAGGTCAAGCGAAGACGCGCACGAGGACGACGCGAGATCCCAACATGTTCGACACGGAAGACACCATCACTCCTTCTCTTCCTTTTCATTTGGGGTCTTCGTCTAAAACCCCACCGAATACTAGCGCGGTGCAACCGCAGGCACGTGGTACTCCTTCTCTCAAGCTCACGAAAGAAGCAGTTGTATTCTCACACGACCGGCAAGTCCGTGCGGCGCAGCCACTCACCAACAGTACCCGGAAGAAGAAAAATCAAGCCCGCACATCGGTGGAGGCGGATGACTCTGTGGGAGATTTTATGGAACATAGCGAAGAGATGCAAGCGGTGCGAGACGTGCACAAGACACTACGCGATTTTCGTATGGCGACACGGCGTGTGTTGCTGGCGATACGACAGCGTGAAATAGTGTGGACTGCGCTGTGCCACTTTCTTTGTATTGCAGCTGTGGAGAGGCCTTCTCGGCCGGCGTCCTCCGCCAGCGTGGGCACTGCGCAAAGCACTAGTAAAAATACTGGTATGGCACGTGGTGCTTCAGCATCAACGGAAGCGCTGAAACCAGTAAACAAGGACTTAAATATAGTGAAATTATCACAGCCACCACCACCACCACCACCAGCACCAGCACCAATCACACCCTCCATGACGGAGAAGAAAGCAGTGGATGAAGCTGGGGAAGAGAAGGGAATGACGTCCGCAGCGGTAGTGGGAGACCTTCGTCGTAGATGGGGCAGCAATACGGACATGCATGAAAGGAGCACAATCTCCACTGATGACAAGGTTGATGTGGTCGGTGGGAGTACTTTGGAAAAGATGACAAGGCCGCCGCCGCCGCTACTGCTGCGGCCACATACCCCGCTGGCTGCGCGTGCAGGCCTTGAGGTGCGCTCGGTTCCCCCTTTGCCAGTTCTGCAGGTATGCACACCTCACAGCACCTCTGCTGTGAGCGCTTGTACATCACCTGCTGCTGCTGCTGCCGCTGTAAAGGCGGTGAAAGAAAAACAGTTAAAGCAAAAAGAAAAAAAAGATGAAGTTGAAGCCGGCGGGAATCGGTTTTATCAAGGCCGCCGGCATTCTTGCCCGACGACGACGGCTTCCGCAGTCTCCTCTGAGCAGCGGAGGGCTCACATAAACACGGAGGAGCAGGAGAAGGGCATCTCGCCACACCCACCCCCAACAGCACCACTGCCACCACCCTTCTCATCCCGGTTGCTGCACGAGAAGGAGAACAATGGCATCGCGACGGTGGTGTCTCTCGGTACCGCCCTGAACCGAGCTCCTTGCGCCGCCTACGTGCCCTGTGTACTTCACTTCTTTTTTTATCTCCAGCAAACGACTGTGCGAGTTGTGGAGGAGATCGCTGCGTGGCGCGACTTGCTCACCTTTCCTCAGCCCTTTATCGTGGAGCAGCACAACTACTTGCTAGAGGTCCTGCAGCAGGTGGCATCGCTTGCAGGGCATGAGGTCGTCTGCAGGGCTCTCAACTTGCAGTATGCGCCGGGAAATGCTGCTGTGGGTGGTGCTCCTGCGTCACTCGCAATGAACGCATGGGGCTTGGGCTCTGCCGATGAGGGTGCGCAGACCGCGGAGGAGACAAGGCGACAGAAACAACTGCTACTGCACCCGCTTTTTAGCGATCGACTGGCGCTCCTCAAGATGCACGTCGAGCCTCCTCCGTATTTGCGAGCTATGGAGGCCTCCTCTCGCGGCGGTGGTGGTGGTGGTACGCAGTCGTCTTCCCCCTCGCTTTCCCATCCGTCCTGCTCTACCAGGAGTGCAGGTACGCACCACAGCAGCAAGACGAGTTCTCTTCAACCGACCTCAGAGACTGCTCACCACGCTCAGGACAACGAAGATGTTGTCTCTTCTGCAGGCCCTGTTGAGAAAAATTTGCCATCATCATCACCTCCTGCTTCGCATGTGCTTCTACTACCTGTGTCTCTCCTCAACGAGTACCGCCCGCACTCGCCGTACAGCAACAGCAGCCTTCTTCACTGTGCCCAGGCGGCCGCTTCTCACGTATCTCATAGTGTTCCTTCGCCAGCTTCACAAGAGCAGCAGCAGCAGCTACCTCACGGCAGCTGGAAGGATCTTGCCACGCCACATGCAGCAGTAAGCCCTCAGGCTATCAAGTCAATTCTGTCTCCTGCAGCTGTTGCGAGGGCATCGGGACAGCATCAGGGGGCATCCCAAATAGAGACACACGAGGGCAAGGAAAAGGCGGTACGCCCAGCTCACCGTAGGCGGAGAGCAAAAGTGCGGCACTCGTCTTCACTGCGACGTCACTCGCGCGGCGCTGTCACGATCAACGAGGTGACTGAAGTCACCCCAGGGAGAGTGCAGAGCGCTGAGGACATACTCTGTGCCGAGGTTGAGACGCAGCTGAGCTGCTTGCAGGAGAGCATCTCTCAAGGCGTGCGGGGGAGGTATCCTCTCTTGTTGTTGATGAAGCAGGAGCAAGACAATTGTCGAAGGACGTTCAGCGCGAGAAGTGAGAGGAAACATGGCGCAAGCACGAATGCGGCCTTGGTGGCGGTGCCTCGTAGGCGGGGCGAGAGAGTTGGAGAGGCGGATGGGGCGTCGGTGGAGCGACATCGACGCGGCGAAGTGGTGCTTGTGCGTGTCAGCGACAAGAAACTTCTTGTGGAGTGGCTGCAGAGGCTGGAGCGGTGCCTGGTGAGTCTTGGAAGGGGAAGAAGTGAAGTACCCCCATAAGGGTTAGAACGAGATAGAGAGAATGTGTACATGTGTTGGGTGAGGGTGGGATATGTAGTTCTATGTCCATCAGAAAAGAAGCGAAAACAAAACTGCTGTCTCTACAAAACTACAATTCCCATTTTATTGGCCTGTATGTTTTTGTAAATGCAAGTTTACCTTACCAGTGAATGAACGTAATTTTCTTTTTGTTACTATTTTTTTTCTCGTCATCTCTTGTTTTTTTTTCTTTTCCATTATTATCTTTTGTACCAATCATCCTACTGAATACAATCTCTATCAGAGAATAAGGGTGTATATTGGAGTACCTTTTTTTTTTTTTTGTCTCTTTAGTTGAACTCAAGACACGAATATCAAAGTGCGGTTTCTACGGTGCGAGTGCTGAGTCCGAAGGGGGAGTCAGCCTTGACATTGCTTGTGTATAGTACTTGTATTCTATTTTTTTTTTTTTAAATCTGTTTGGTCTCTCTCAATATATATTCTCTTTTGGCGAAGTTATACACAGTCCCGCGAAAGATATACATACATTGTACTTGAAGGCGGTAGAGAGAGAGAGAGTTTGGTAAACAGGGGTGGGCTTTTGCATCCACACAGTTATCAAGAAAGAAGAAGAATAAAAAAGAAAAAACGGTTAGTTGGCGTAGACGAAAAGAAGCCAAAAAAAAGTAAAAAATATATATATAGCGAGAGAGAGAGAAAGAGATGTCTATAATCTTTCCACTGCTATATGGCTGGATTTCTGGCATAGCGGCCGTAGTGATATGTTTGCTTTATGGCTTTGACACGTTGATTCATATCCTTCAGCTTACCAGCAAGGTACTTTCCTATGTGCCTGTGATAGGCGCCAACTATGCAGCGAAGGTGGCGAGCGGGCAGGAGGTGATACGGACGCAGCAAGAACAGATTCAGACCTCTAGCCGCATGGACAAACGCTCTCTGCGAGAGCAAGGACTGGAGGGCATGACAGGCAACACCACCACCTCCGCTCCGATGAAGCTGATGAGCGAGTGTGTGCTGACTTGGTGTGATGGGGAACATCTTAACACTGTCGGCATCTTTGAGAAATGCCGGCTTGAGTTAGTGGGAAGGCAGGTGAATGTGTATGGCTTGATGCCAGTCTCCAGGCGCACAACGTCCAGCAGCAGTCCGGGCGTTCATAATATAGTAACAGAGCATGTGCGAGGTCACCTGCACCTCTCTCGTCTTCGTGCGGAGTCTGTCAAGCTGGGCAAGCAGGAGAAGAAACTGAGCGCGCAAGGCGTGACGGGGAAAGTGCTCGTACTAATTTCTTTAGATGGCCGCTCTCTGTTTGACGTTGGGGAGGCTCCCCCTTCTATGGGGGACTTGGGCCGTTCAGTGGCCGGGGAGAGCACCTGCGATCTCTACAACACGCGAAACAGCGCCACTTATGTGCGTGACTTGTTAACCCCCGACGCGGCCGGTGGAGGGGATGGCTCCATGACTTCACTCGGTGGTGCCTCGGACGCCCCATTAGCGGGCATGACGACATGGTCTGCGATTGTAATCAGGTTTGACACACCCAAGGAGATGGACCGCTGGGACACCCTCATGCGCGGCATTACCGAGGCGGAGGCGTGGCGTGACTTGGCTAAATCCCTTCCGAACCCGGACACGTTTAACACCTTCATCTCGCGCTTTTTGTTTCAGAACATGCGCGGGGAGGGCGGGCTGGCGCCACTGCTGAAGGGTGCGATTCAGAAGCAACTCGCCAAGGTGGCGGTCACAAAGTTTCCTCGTGATCTCGGTGGTCACATCCTGCTGGAGGACTTTGAGATTGGCTCGCAGATCCCGTGGATCAGCGATGTCTCAGAGCCGAACGTGTCTATCAGTGGTGAGGTGGCTTTCGATTTTAACATCCAGTACAAGGGCGGCGATGAGGGCTTTGTGCTGCATTTTAAACTTGCGCTCACTTATCGTGGCATCCGTATTCCCCACGTTGTCTTCTCTATCAAATTGAGAGAACTAGAGGCGACGGTGCACACCAGTATCGGCCCTCCCCCTTCCAAGAAATTTTGGATTGCAGGCCATAAACCACCCGTGTTGCGTCTTGAGGTGCGACAGGGATGTGCCGTTGGCCGTGGCCTGTTGCATCGCATTCTGACTGCCCTGCCAGATTTGAGCACCACCGTCGCTAATTTGCTCAAATTTTATTTATTCTCCGATATGATTTTGCCCTACTTGGACGACTTCCCCCTGCCAAGTGTGGACAAGACGCCCACGACGACACCAACCGGGGAGAAGGTGCGCACGTTCGATAGGAAGAGAGCGGCGGAGAAGAGCGCGGCACCAGCGGGGGCTTCATCGGTTGAGCGACCGTCTAACTCTTCTGCACGTGGTACATCTAGCAGCGTTGCAAGTCCGTCCGCGCGTTCACGCAGTGGGTTCCTACTGCACGAGGACGGGAGCAATGTGCCTCTCCAGTCGACGGCTCCGTCGATGGTGAACCCATCGTTGAGCGCGACGATGTCGGCTGTCTCGTTCAACAGGACGTTTGCGAGTACTGAAGCGCCGTCTCTGCACCAGCACGGGGCGACGGCCTCATCCTTCTCTATGGGGGCGGTCAGTGATAGTGATCTGAGTGTCTCTACAACTTCCAGGCTGAATACCCAAAGCAGCTCTGGAAGCACGTCGAAGCGCAAGGCCGCGTATAATTTGAAGGCTTTCCTGAAGGATAAAGGACTGGATATGAATCGGGGGTCTGTGTCACGTACGAAGAATGCCGAGAAGAAAGCCGAGAAGAAGGCCGAGAAGAAGTTAGCGGCAACTGCGAAGGATGTTGATAGATGACGGGAGTTGTAGATGGCGATTGGGCACACGACGATGTGAAGAGATATGTGGTGCGGGTGTGGTGGTGGTAGCGGTGATGATACAGTTTTTAGAGCACAAGAAAAAGCAGTAGCAACAACAACAACAACAACAGTATGTGTTGACGATTCAGTAAAGCGCGTCGTGAGTGAAGGGGGTAACCAGCCCATAGAAAATACACAGGAGCTGTTTAGGAAAAAGAAAATCAAACGAGTGGCGTTTTTTTTTTTTTGAATCTTGGACGATTGTTTTATTACAAGTCCTGCTGGTATAAGTCTATTTTCCTATACCTGTGCAGTTTGTATTATTATAATGTTTTTTTTTTTCAAAAAAAGCGAAGAAGGCAAATCTATTTATCCTTCACTTTTCTTTGAATGCGCATATGGCACACCACCTCCCTTTCTGCCTCTTTATTGTATTGATGTTAATGCACACGTACCCCCCTCCTCCCCCCCACACGCATACACATATATATCTGATGACATGCTAAATCATGTGGATTTGGAAATGCACACTATCGGGGTTCGTATATTCTTATCAAAACCAACAGAACACACACACGGAAAAAATAATAATGATGGAGAGGCAAGTCTGAATGACGTCGCCTGAGAAAGAAATTATAAATTATTTACATACGAGAACAAGTCATGAAGGAATGTATGTACGAGACAAGATCAATCCTATTACTTTTTACTTTTTTATTTTTTTACTCAGTATCCTACAATATGATATATATTTTCTTGCTCTCTCTCTCTTTTTTTTTTTGCCTTTTCATTTCTCCTTTTCTGTTAGTACTGGGGCTCCATATATAAAAGGTAGATAGAGGAGCAACAGGACTGCACAGGAGGACAGAAAACAATCCTCTTAGTGAGTCTGCCTGTTATTCTACTTTCTACCTGTTTTGGTTGTTATGTTTGGCCGAAGAAGGGACGAAGGCAAACTCACCCCCCTCAAAAAGGAGATATCACTTACTCTTATAGTAGCAAAGGAAGCGATTAGTTAGCTTTTTTTTTGGCATCTCCCGCATTTTCTCTATTTTTTTCTTCCCCGTGTGTATCTATCTATATACATACACATACACATTTTCCCTTTGTATTTCTCTATTGATTTCTTTTTTTTAAAAAAACAAGAATTTGATCTATTTTTTTTTTTTTTTTTTTGATACGCGAAGCACAGACACACGCACACACACACAGGGACACACATATAGAGGCCACACGGCAGTTCTCCCACCAGGTAACTTAGCGCAAATGTGGTCAACAATGTTTTTTCTGTACGGCTTTGTTGGTGGAGCGATGAGCTGTCTTCTATTCTTCTTAATGCTGTTTCGAAAAGTGGAGGAACTAACCTCCAATACTGTGCGCAGCAAGGCGTTGAAGCACCTGGAGTACATCGCAGTAGCAAAGGAAGCAGCAATGGTGGCTCCTGCTAAGGTGGAAACTTTGTGCCGCATGGTATGCTTTGACGACGACATCGTTGGCAGTGCCATACAGTGTCGCGCGGTGTATTTTAGCAATACCATTACTTTCTACAAGGTAGATCAGCTGACGACGCTTCCGGACCATCGACAGAAGGTGGTGGCGGAGAAAGTGCTGTGCAAGGTGAACAGTCGCTGCGTGATGGCGAAGGGTCAACGCATCTCAAAATATCACCGACACGTCAACACCAACACGCGGTACGCGCCAGTGAAAGGCAAGTGCACGGTGCTGCGCTCACGCGACGGGATGCCGCTATTTCTTTACGATCCCACCGCGGCGTTAGCGGCGGAGTTGGCCCAGGCAAAAAAAGAAAGGCGGGAGGCCGCGCTTCGCGCACAGAGAGAGCGCATGGGGCTGAGCACTGACGGGGAAGACGAGGAAGCATCAACTTCAGACCTCACCCGGGGCGGAGACGATAGTCTGTTGGCTAGTGACAAGGAATGTGATGGATCAAGAGAGCAGTCTGGCAAGGATGGCAAGCGTAGACGCACAAGGAGGAAGAAGGGGTCCTCCAGATCGGGCCGTAACGAGTCGGTGAAGGTGCAGGAGGCTCCCATGTCAGAGTGGCGCTGTATTGCGATCAAGTTCCCTACTCGCCGTGAGAACGAGAGATGGTTCAATCTTTTTCAGAATACCGCGCAGTCGGAGCAGTGGCGAACATTTCTGAAACACCTGCCGCAGGTGGATGTCTTCAACTTGCTGCTTGCCCGCCTCTTCTTTGAGAACACGCGCAGTACGGGTTTGCAGGATTTACTCAAGTGTAAGTTTCAGGACAAGCTCGACATCGTTTCACGCTCACTCCCCAAAAACCTGAAGGGTAACATATATCTGGACACCCTCACCATCGGCGGCGAGATCCCTCTAATCAGCAACGTCAGTGATCCTAGCATATCGGCTACTGGCGAGTTGGACTTTGACTTCGACATTCTTTACCGTGGCGGTCTCTTCATGAGCATCCGCTTTGCTCTTGTGTACCGAGACGTGCACGTGCCTGACATCGTCTTCAACATTCGCGTGCTGGAGCTGGCAGGCCGCATGCATTTCAACGTTGGTCCGCCCCCAACGGAGAAGTTCTGGCTAGGTACGCCAAAGCCCCCGGAGTTGCGGTTGGAGGTGACTCAGGAGGTCGGGTCCAAGGAGGGGCTGCTGAATGTCGTGATGAAGGCACTCCCAGACATGAGTAACTTTGTCACTAACATTGTCCGCGTGAAGTTTTTTGATGACATGGTATTACCAGACATGGATGACTTCCCATGGCCAGTGTTTCACAACTCGAGCAAGAAGAAGAAGCCCCCTACGACGACGACGCCGTCTTCGAGCTCGGCTGCGCGTCAGGCCTCGTTGACGATGCCGACCTTTTCGGAGTCCTCGATTATGCATCCCGCCAAGGACGATAACCCGTTTTTTATGCCATCCATAGGGAGCGGTAGCATTCAGCGGAGTGACAGCAGCGTTGCCACAAATAGCAACCATAACAATAACGACAACACCACTAACTCAAAAAAAGTACAAGCGGCCCTCCGCTCCCCTAAAGGTGGTCCCACCAACCTTGACGGCAGCAGCAACAGCGAATATCCAAACTCTCCTCCAGTCGTCCCTCAGCGAAGAGCGACGACGTCTATATACACTGGCGAGGATGGCGCTGAGTTGAAGCAGCAGCAGCGCAAGCAGTCAACATCGTTGTCAGTTTCTTTATCTTCGTTGCCCCCACCCCCTCCGTCCTCCCTCTCTTCTCACGCAGCTGCGCGGATGCAGGAGCTGGCCAGGGGCCGCGACACCACCAGTAATAGTATTACCTCACAGAGCGGTACCGCCGCCACAAGAACGGATACCCAGGGCCGCGCAAGTGTGGAGAACAAAAAAAAGATCACCTTCGGCAATTTCGTTGCTGTGCCGTCGTCTGCTTCTCGGGCAACAACAGGGGGAACCACTCCGAGCTCCAATCCGGACAAGAGCCGTAGCGTCTTTGAGTACCAGAGCACACAACCAAATGAAAATTCCTCTCGTATTGTCATTTCGGCGCCATACGTCATGAGCAGCGAGCCTGTTTCCTCATTCGCTGTGAAGAGGACAACCCCCTCGCCTCGTCCTCTCTCTCACGTTATCACCACCACGAACACCAGCACGAACAGCGTGACTGTGAAGCAACGTAGCACAATCTCTTCTGTTAGCGGTGGCGTTGCTGCTGCCGCTGTGGCGGGTGGCGCCACCTCACGCGCTGCAGGCTCCCTCTTTCCTCTATCACCTTCTCCCTCTCCTTCTCCTCCCGATACGGTTACAGTGGTAGATGTGCTTGCGTTTGACGAGACGACATCTAAGTTTAGCAGTACGGGTGGTGGTACCTTGCAGCGCGGTGGGGAGCCTAAGTTTGTAAGCGGAGGATCCGCGTCTGTGTCGACCAGGCGTACATGATAGGCTCTGGCCAATAGCGTAGTGTTGGAAGAGGGGGGAGGGGGGAGAGGCATTGAAACAATAACAGGAAGAGAGTTTGTTGACTGTGTATGATGGCGAGTATCAAAAGGGGGGGGGTGGCCAGATATGTGATTCTTCTTATTATTGTTCTATAAACTTGAATCAAAGTTGAGCACCAAGCAAGGAAAGAGGGGGGGGGGCTGGCGGCTTGACTTGACTTGACGATAGCGATTACTAGCACCCGGCATGTAGTAGTAGCACTGCATGGGAGAAGTCGTGCAACTATGTATGAGGGAGATGCAAAAGGAAAAAAAAAGTAACAATAATAATGTTTCCTAGCAGGCTGACTTAGAGGGAGAAATATATATATATGATTTACTGCTATGTTATGATTAGCACAATACCTCTTATAGGTGTGTCATTATACATTTTTTTTTTGTTGTTGTTAGTTTACCATGTGTATGCGCGCCTTGTATTTTTTTTATTTTATTTTCTTGATTTACCGTGTATTGCACCGGAGAGACAGATCGCGGTGGTACACTTCATGCTTGAAGCAAATGCAAAATAAAAAAAGAAAGGAAGAAAATAGTGTGGGGAAGAAATGAAAAGAGTAGGGATGAAGAAGAAAAGGGAGTGAGAGAGATGAACAACAACAACAACAACAACAACAACAAATATATATGTGAAAGAATAAATGGAAGAGGTAAGTGAAGTGCAACTCTATTTTTTTTGTATGGACTTCGTTAACTTTACCACTCACAGTTTTCCTTTTTTTTTTGTTTTTGCCTATTTTTTTTTTTTCATTTTCATTTCTCTCTTTTTAAAGGACCTACTTTGACTGACATCCATCTTTTGCCCAACACTTTCTTTGTATAAACTGAGTCAGAGAGCAGACAACAACATACAAGAATATTATACTATAGGTATGAGCTGCGTTGTACTGTTTCCGTTATATATATATATATATTATCTTTTTCTATCAATAAAATATTTTCTATTATTTTTTCTTTGTTGTTGTTGTTGTGTTGAATGAGTTTTTTTTTTTTCTCCCCAACCCCCCTCCCTTGCTGATCGTGTTTTTGTGTGTTCATTTTAATTATATGAATTTCTTTTCGTTGTTTACTTGTTGACCTTTATTTATATACATATATATTAAAAATGAAGAGGCAGAGATATCAATTTCAGGAATATTTGATTTAATTGCTGAATGAGTTCGAGTTTTAAAAATAGTTTGTGGTGACGATACCTATGTTCCTTGCAACAAGTGTATCATACAACTCTGCTTCTTTTTGTCTTATCTCTCTTCTTCTTCTTTTTTTTTTTTCTCCGTTTGATTTTCTGATTTTCTGATTTTTTTATTTATTTTATGAAAGTGAAACAATTACCCGCGCGCTCGCTTTGTGTTTGCACACGTACACAAGCAGCAGTCACATACAGACAGATACACACACACACACATCTATCTATCTATATATTGTGAAGCCTCTACTAATTTGGTGAGGCACATTAGTACATTTCTCTAAGAAACAATACAAGTTGATCATCAATTTTTTTTTTTTTTGTGAGAAAAGAACGAGTAAAAGGGGATACGATGGACCCGCAGGCCAAGAGGACTAGAGTCGTCTCTACCAAAAACTTGTTTGATGACGTATTTGATTGCATTCCAGCTGATGTTTCTCTAGACTTTGGAGCTTCCTCACTGAAGGAGGAGCTTGCACTCGTCGCAGCAGGCCTGGCACCACGCGGCGGTGCCACGAGGGCGAGCACAACAGCTGGAGGAGGAGGAGGAGGTAATATCAAAGGCAGTGGCAGCAGCGCTATCATTATGCGTAGTGCTCTCGACGAGGGCGACGACGATTATGACAACGAGTTGTTTAGCGCGGATAACTCGGGCACCGAACGACCTGCCAGCAGCACTGCGACAACACTGCCTGCAGCGGGGCCACTGTTTGCACGACTTGCGCCGTCCAGTCTTGAAGTGCATGGCAGTAGCCGAGCGCGTGCTGGAGGCGCAGGCGGTAGTGGCGGCGACAGCGGCTCGAGTAGTAGTGGTGGAGGCTTTACAATTGCAATGGATGAGCAGGACGCAGCGGTGATTGAGGCTACCAAGTACGCCACATATGTGGCCCAGGTGCGTGCACAAGAGCACGCGGATCAGCAGAAGCGCTTAGAGGACGAGGGGAGGTCCGTTGCTGCGGGCGTGGTACGCGATGACGATCTCGGGGGCAGTGCGGGTGTTGCTTCTGTTTCTGTTTCTGGCTCCAATGTTGCTGCTGCACGTGCGTCACAGCCTTCACACGCGACGAGGGGCTGGCGTGGGAAGGATAGACAAGGAGGCGTCTCTGCGGGTACAGTGGACGAGCAGCAGCAGCAGCAGCAGCCCCAACCAGCGTCAAGGGACAGACAACAACAGCAGAGGGCAGACATTACAGCTGAGGAACAGCTCATGCTGATGCCCCCAGGATTGTCCACGCTCTACAACGGTCAGTGCGCCATGTTTCGGCACAGGAAGGGCTTTGGCTTCATATCACCCGATGTTGGAGGCCCAGATGTGTACTTCACAGGGGACAACGTCGTGTACACGTTCACTCGACTGGCGCTCAAGCAGTATTACGAGAGCCGGCAGGAGCCTGTGCCAGCTTGTGTGCTGAGAGGGTTACCCCCGATGGAAGACGAGGCGGAAGAAACATCATCATCGTCGGCAGCAGCAGCAGCAGTAGAGGGAGAGAGAGAGGGAGAGGAGGGACGTCAGAAGAGCAATGCCGTCGCACAAACCGAGGGAGGTTCTGTGAAGGATGAGGAAACCAGCGTGAATACCAGTGGCGTCCTTCATCAAGGCGAGCCGCATCAGCAGGATGGCACTAGTGAGAAGGCTGGAGCTGCAGTTCTGGCGTCCAAGACGGAGGCTTGTGATGAGGTGCAGACAGGCGCATCGCACACCGCTGAGAAGGCCGAAGAAGACAATGATGAGGAGGAGGAGGACCAGCAGCTGCATCCAAAACAGCAACAGCAGCAAAGGCATAGTAGCGACGGTGTCTTGGGTGATGGCACGGCAGTTCTCGCGATGCAGGACGGCGAAGGTGATGCAGACGTACCGTCCGCAAAAACCGTACCACGCATTACGCGAGCAGAGGTGGAACTTGCCGTCAAGGCGGCCACGTTGCTCACCCCAGCGTTTGCTCAGCTTCTCGTATGGCAGTTAGAGTGTGGTCTTACAAGTAGTGCCTGTCTGGCACATACGCACGGTGACCCGAACAGTCATCACGGTGGTGGTGGGTGTGTGACGTTCAGAGACCGGGTAACCTTCACAGTACATCGCAACCGTGCAGTGCGAGTTGGCAGCAGTCGACTGCTGAGAGCGGAGCACATTCGTGGCCCACAGGAGTGCGGATACGCCACCGCGGTGGAACAGGCCTGGTTTTGTGGCCTGTTTCCTCATGCTATCGGCTTCAAGGCGGAGGGGGATCGTGGCGAGCGACGGCTCAAGCAGAGCGGCGCGGGGTCTCACCGTGGCGGTGGTGATCGCGATCGAGGAGCCGAAGGGGGGGACCAGCAGCAGCAACATCAAGGCAGGACCGCAGATGGAGAGAATGCGTCTGAGGCCGCACCGCCAGGTGAAGAAGGCGGCGCGAGTACCGCAGAGCAGCTGGAGGAGTCATCCATGAAGGGTTGCGGCATTGTAAGATACACCGGTACGGTGCGCACGTACGACTGTGATGAGCAGAGGGGTTACATTCACCCAGATGAGAGACAAACAATTGATGTGCTGTTCTTCAGCGACACGGTCGTGTGGGATGCGGCGCACCCGGCGCCACGGCGGACGGTGACGGAGCGGATGCGTGTGAACTACAGCGTCTGCAGCAAGGAGAACAACAAGTACGTGGCGACGCTTATCACTTCAGCAAAGGACGACAGACCAATGAAAAGCGACAATATTGTACTGGCGGAGGAGTTCACATCGGAGCGTACTGGGCGACGTGGTGGTGGTATGGGTGGACAGCGAAACGCGGGTGGAGGCCAAAACGCCGGGGGCGATGGTGTGGAGAGAGGCCATGGCGCTGCTGAAGAGCGCAAGCGGCAACGCGAGGAGGAGGAGGAGGAACTGCTTCTCTTTGATGATGCAGACTACAACATGATGTGACCTTGTCTTTTGAGAGACATGTGGGTACGTATATGGGTGATAGTAAGCAACACCGCCCTCTCTCTCTTCTTCCACTTGCGGCCTTTTATAATATATCTATATTTGCCAGCAGTTGAGTTGATGCTTACCTGACTATGATTCCTTCAAGGGCGAACTGTATTTTAGGTAACAAATTTTCTTCCAAAATGCAGAAGTTCAGTTGCTTTCATATCATTAATTAACCAGGAAGTACCACTGACTTCTCTCACGCGACGTATGCACACATTCCGCACTGAACATATCTATATCTATATTTATTAGCAACTGCTATACCAGTTATTCATATCTCATTATTTTTTTCTATCTCTTTTTTTTTTTTTCTCTCTCTCTCGTTTTCACTGGACAAATCTTTGAAGAAAAGGAGGAAGCTATTCTGTAAGGAGAATAGTTTTTGTTTGCTTCTTCTCTCTCCCGCTGTGTTCTCCCCCTTTTTTTATTTTTTTTTTTTGAAAATTTTTTTGTCTTCTCCAGACTGTTTATTATAAACTAATATATATACTTTCGAACGGGGAGTATCTACACACTACTATACATTCACGCACGAATCTATTTTTAAAGGGGTTTTTACCTGCATTTTTTTTTTCATGTTTCATTATTGACGGTACTACAAACTTTTTTTTCTTTGTGTTGTATTTCTTTTTTTTTTGCTCTGTGTTACATATTGTTTAACGATAATATTCGTTGCAGGTATTTTTGTCTCTCTCCACACACGCACACACGCACCTATTCCTCTCGTACAGCAAGGAGGGGGAGGGGGGCGGAGCACTTTGTGTATGTTAAGACACGCATATAAGTAACCATTTAATATATATAGACGCTCTTTGAACAAAACAACACACGCAAACGTCATTTCTTTCTTTTTTAAAAAATAAAATAAAAAATAAAAATATTTGTACAGATACTCTACATTGCTTGTTAAATGTCACCACGCTCATGCGGTAGCGGCGGTGCTTCACCGCCATGGCATCACTTAAGACGAGGACCTCGATTTTTTGGCCCGAATTGTGTCTTTCAAAAAGTTCCAAATTTTCTTCAGATCGATGATGCCAACATTGTGCTCCGCCTTGGAGTTCTGCTCGTGGCGGCAGAGCTCACCTATGGCGTTTCGCTCGGGATTCGCGCTATGAGGATGAGATGTAGAAGAAAAGAGGAGGAGCGACGGTGCTTTGAGCAGCAGCAGCAGCAAGTTGAACACGCCCTCGCCAAGTTGGAGGGAGAGGAGGACGCTACAATGATTGAATCTGCTGAAGAGGATACGCAAGAAAGCATTCCACTGTCACGTGCGCATGCCCGACACCCGTCTGACTCACCTCGGCGAGAAAGGGGGGAGGAGGTTTCCAGACCAGCATCTCCGAGCCCATGTTTCTCGTCGGCATCCGCCATCATGACCCCGTGGGCACGCATACAACACTACTGGGACCTGACGCAGAGCGCCATCAGTACTGGTATACACAAAGCACCAGGGAAAACAATCGCGATCAAGTCCATCGGCGCCTTCTCCGCCTCTACGGCAGACGGTATAAGTGGCAAGGACAGACTCACACGTGTTCATGAGTCCTTGCTGGTATTGCCAGAGGACAGCTGCTTTTTTTATGAATCAGCGCCACTTGCACAAGCGGACAGTGGGATGGACGGCGATACTAACGAGAGCTGGAAAGCAAATGCCGTAGATAATCTTTGGGACACGTTGCACTTGATTTGGGCTGATCGCGTTCGCTACACTGTCAACACGGATGAAATACGTTCTCTCCTACTTGCCTGTCCTGCGTTTTCAGCGTCGATGGTGGTGTCGTGCTCGCCGTCCCCATATCCTTCGTCCGTTTCTGGGAGGTCCTCTCCGAAACTGGAGCTCACACAGCAGAGGTGCGAGGTGGCTGCTGCCAACCTGGCGATTATGTGGTTCCTTACTCACCTGCGCGCCGTGTACGATGCGCTCGTGGTGCGCGGTGACACCAACCGCTGCAGCGACGAGCTTGAGGAGCTGACCACGCACCGCGCTGAACTATACCGACGATTTATTGAGCCGACCCTGTCGGCACATACACAGCGACGTTACAACGAAAGGGACTTGACGTCCACCATGGTGTTTGGGAGAAGCTTTATATATGCAACGGCAAGCAACGCTGATGCACACGGTGATATTCCCACTAGTGGCCAGTTGGCGTGCTCTCCGGCGGGCTGCTGGGCGATCATGACTGCGGCAGAGACGCGGTTGCGTCGGCTGCACCGTACCATGTCCTTCGGTGCCCTAGTGAGTCTGTTCCGGTATATGTATGCGACATCACACGCCAAGTTAGCCTCCTCCGTTCTGCTGGGCATCCTTACTGGCGTGTCATCGAGGGTGGCGGAGACGGGAGTGCAGGCCCGGGAACATGTGAGTACTCTACTTACCCAATACTATGGCAGTGACTCCTCCACCTCTTCGGGTGGAAGTAAAGGTTGTATTGGGGGAGAGGAGAGGTCGCTGTCAAATACCTCACCGCCCTGCTCTACTCCCAGCGCTCCTGTTGTGTATCGAGTCGTTGCGCTATGTTCCTTTGAGCTTGTTCGGCTTGCTATCAACGTGGTGCTCTCTCAAGGCACGCATCAATACATCACCGCAATGGCGTCGCAGCGCAGGGACTTGGTGAAGGCAGAGGTGTATAACGCCTTGACGCATCTCCCGATGGCCTACTTTGATCTTCATTCATACGACGAGATCGAGGAGATGGTATACTACGTCAACGACATGGAAGGTATGGACGTGCATGTGCATCAATTTCTGTACACCGCCGCCACATCGCTTTTGGCGATGAGAGCGGCACTGATGCCTCTTACAGGGCGTGCGCGTGCCCTCATAATTGCCTCGGTGGCCGCCTCTCATCTCATTCGCGCTGGTGGGTCCGTCATTGGACGGTGGTATAGACGATGCCAGTCGGAGGGGACGCTCCCGTGGTTCTTTGCGGATCAGTACGCCGCTGCGATTGCGGGGCAGGAGCTGGATGCGCGCCAGATTGAGGAGAACTTCGAGAGTGCAGGACGCAAGGATGGTATCATGCTGCGAGGTCTAGAGATTATTGCTGCTCTGCCGCAACTCCGCCCTTACGGCGCGGATGTCGACCTTATGGGGTGGTGGAACCAACATGTCTCAGGACTGGGTCGCATGAGCGGCGACCGCACGTTGGTGTGGATTCATCGTCCCCAGGGGAAGCTGCTGCCGGCGCTTGGGAAGGCCTTCTTATCCCTTACGGACTGGCTCCTCCCCCTCTTAGTGTCCGCCTATGGTGCAGGCTCTAGCACCACTTCCAGATTGAGCGGCAGCAACGCCGCCACCGTGTCCTTCCATATGATGGCGGGTATGACGGCGGTCGGAGCGGCGGTTGACGTGGGTCTAGATGCACGCCGTGTACTAGACGTGGTGCTGTGCAATGCCTACAAGGCCAGCGTACTGGAAAATGTCTGCAACCCGCGCTGCTGGGAGGTCAGTGTAGACCCACTCGCCAGGGAGGATGAAGAGGGCAGCAACGAAGGCGGCGGGGGGAGTGCTGAGACATCTTTTGCTTCCGGTACTGCCGCGATGGATAGCCCAAAGAAGGGCCCCGAAAGTGTCATGGCATCGTACGAGTATACAGTGCGCCGAGTGGTGCTGCACGATGTCCAGTTTCGCTATCCATCGGCTCCTACGGTGGACGTCTTCCACACGCCTCTCTCCGCAAACATTCTTCTGCAAGACCCAGAGACCGGCGTTGGCAAGCTGGTGTGCCTAGCTGGGCCGAGCGGCTGTGGTAAGTCCACTGTACTGAGCCTCCTGCTGGGACTTTACACTGATTACTTTAACAGCTCTTCAGGAGCTTCCCACGCAGACCCCCTTAGTCAGCGAGGCATATCTACAGATGATTCTGAGGAGGGGAAGTCGCCTTTTGAGAGGCAGCAGGGTCCACCACGTGTGGAGCTGGAGCTCGTGTACAGTACACCGCTGCGAGGCCCAGGTGACCACTCTGGTGTCTCTACGCTGCTTCCGTCACCATTGACCTCACGTAAAGCACCATCACCTTCTACGACCGACACAGCAGCAGCAGTATTAGCGGATGAGTCAGCTATTTTGTTGCCTGTGCACTCGATACTCCCCGCGATGTTGCGCAGACGTCTTTTTAGTTATGTGCCGCAGCAGCCTAGCATCTTCCCTGGTGCCACCATCGCACACAACATATCCCTAGACGGCTACGTGTCTCTTGAGGAGCAAAAGCTTCTTCATCGAGCCCAGCTCTGCGCTGATCTTGCGTACTGTGATTACATCCACAAGTTTCCTCAAGGACTTTTAACTCCGATTGGTGACTCTTCTTCTCCGTGGTCAGCGGGTGGCGGCGTTGGTGGGGCGGTGCGGCTCAGCGGAGGCCAAGCGCAGCGACTGATGGTGGCGCGTGCGCTCTACCGTGGCGGTGGGGTGCTGCTCATGGATGAGCCGACGGCTAACTTAGATAGCGAAACGCGCGCCGCGGTGATGCGAGAGTGGCGTCAGTTGCTTGCCAATGGGACTATAAAGGGCATACTCTGTGTCACACACGATGAAGCCGTTATTGCTGCTGCCGATGAAGTAGTGAGGATTGGAGAGAAGTGAGAGAAAAGGGGAGGGGGGNACGGGAGTGATGACGTTGAGAAAAAAAAAATAGAGGTAAGCTTGGGTTCTCGTGCCGTATGATAGCGAGGAGTATATGCGTAAGGATGTGCAGCGTCAGCGCACCTCTGTATATATGCGTAGAGGTAAGTATAATGTTACCCACACGATTTGCATATATATATATATTTATGTACTCCACTTTCTTTTTTCTCGCATGCTTTCACATGTTTCTCAAAATAAAACCTCGCTATTTTTTTTTCGTTTTCAGCCTATCTATATTTTACATTTTCTTGTGTTTGTGTCTGTGTGTGTGTGTGTGTGTGTTTGAGTTTTAATGTGCTCAGTGGCAACTTGGATTGTTGTATAGACGATTCACACTGTTCTTTTTCTCTTTTAAATACATGTTGGAGAGAGATAGCTTTGATAGACCGTTTCAGCGTAATTTTTTTTCTTTTTCCTCTTTGAGAATAGCATATAACATAAAAAAAAAGGATTAATAGTGATAAAAACAATAACAATGAAGAGGTGCATATATTGCCTAGTACGTGGAGGCCTTATTCAGCCGTCGGTGCTTCTCTATTCCTCTCATTATTTTTCTTTTTGATGTTCGATATATTTGCATAAACAATCTAATTTTATGTTTGCTGTTCTATCCGCTTTTTTTTTTCTTCCTTTTAAAAAACAGTTTATATATTAGTAGAGTTCATAAGCATAGGTACCTGCATATACACACATATACTCGGTACGAAAAAGCAAACAAAACAGAGCTGAGTTGCCGCGATCGTGCACGTGTAGTGTGCCGTTTTCTAGGATATACATTTTAGAGATTAGTTTGTCTTTGAGTCAATTCTCTTCTATTTTTTTTTTTCTTCTCTCTCGTAAGAGTTATCAATAAGAATAGTAAAAAAAAAGGCATAAAAAACATTTAAAAGAAGTAAAAGAAAAAGAGAAGGTAGTCCAAAGGCTCCACAGGTGCTTCGCGACGGGTTACTCTAGCTGTATTGTCTGTAGTGTATTGTTTCCACACGCCTTTTCCATTTTTTTTTATTCTCTTCTTTTTTAGTATTACTTTGGTTATTTTGACCAGTTTTTATTTTTATTTTTAAACGTTACAGACGAGGGGAGAAGGAAGCAAACACGGATTGCGCTTTTGTTTTACCATTTTTTTTTTTTAAAAGAAAAGTGAAGTTCGCACTCGAAGCAGCGTTTTCTTATATCATTATTTTTTTTTCTCTCATTTCTTTATACACAACGAGTGTGTGTGTGTGTGTGTGATAGAGAGGAGCCTTTTTCCTTTTTTTGCTGTTGTTGAAAATTTTTGTTTAGATCTTCTTTGTTTTTGATTTTGATTTTTATTTATTCTTATTTATTCTAGTTTTTTTTTTTTTTTTTAAAACTGATTGCTCCAAGAATTATCATGGAGAGTGCAGGAGGGCCAGGTAACTCGAAGGTGGTTGCGCCACCAGCATTCCCATTGCAGTCCGTACGCAGTTTGCTTTCTAGCAGCTCTCGCTTTGCATCTCATGCTACCTCATGGATCTACAGCCGTGCCACCTTCAGCTTCCTTGGCTCTGGCTCTGATGCACCGTCTGCACTCGATGCCAGTCTTGTTATTTACCTGGGAACTGCTCTACTGGCAGTGGAAACTACAAGAGCTGTGCGCAGCGTTCATGCGCAGGTGAACAAGTATTGCGCGGAGCAGCGAGTCTTCAACGCACCCATCGCATCCGCAGCAAACATGAAGGCGGCTTTGGATGGGACTGCCACCACAGAGGGAGGGGAAGAGGGGGCCAGTGAAGACTTGTCCCGAGGGGATTCTGAGGACGCTCAAGCCGCAGAGGCAGCCGGCAACAGAGCCACCCCCGCGGTGCTGGTGCAGTACTGGGCTCAGATAGAGCGTACTATTTTACTTGCGCCGCGCTTGCCACTGCCCGCATCACTTCCAGCTCGCACGGTTGCGTTTGAGCCTGGGGAAGAAGTGTGGAGAGAGAAAAACAAAGATGTTGTTGAGGAGGGAGACACGCATAAAGCAAACCGTGATGAGGGGGAGGGCGATGGAGCAGAACAGTCGGCGGGCGGTCGGAAGCACACGCCCACGTGGCAAGACCTGGCACCATACAAGTCCACCAGCGTCTCTCTCGTTTTCTCTTTCTTCTCTTCCAGATACAGAGAGAAGGGTCGGCGACTTCTTGAAAATGTCGGTGATGCGTCAGCAGGTGGGTGTGGAAGCAACGGATTTTGCTTGCCGGTGCGCGGGTGTTTCCTGTATATGCAGCTGCCTTTCACCTCCCGCAATATGCTCTCCCGGCGCGGGAGTTCGCGCGGCCTGAGCGGTATTTCGCCACTTCCCACCTCACAATCGACGGAGTCTGATATGGCCAGTGGCGTGTCCGGGATGAAACGGGGTCCGTTGTGGCTTGTGCCAGATCCGTTGACCGACTATGAAGTGTCTCATACGTGGGAGGCTATCTTTCTTGTCTGGACCGGGTCCGTTGACGTTAATCTCAACATCCGCGAGGTGCGCAAGCTGTTGATCGAAGCCACCCCACCCGCTTTCAGCGCGAGGTTGGTTGGTTCGCCAGAACGAGGACCGAGCACGGAGGACTATGCAAGTGTGTGCCTCGCTATGATGTGGTACTGTGTGCAGCTCAAGGCGGTTTATCAGTCTCTGGTGGTACATGAGGATGTGGAGCGATGTGAAAGTGAACTGGAGGAGCTGCGCACTTACGCGAGCACGTTGTTTCGAAAGTGCATCCCCCGTTGGCCTGATGCGGAGCGGATGTCCGCGCTCACCCCATATGCACTGAGTAGCCGACAAGTCGTGTGCTTCGTGCGTGGCTGCTGGGCTGCATTGAGTGCGGTCCACGCAGAGCTGGTATCTCTTCGAGCGCGCATGAGCATCCGCAGCGTGTATTCCTTGGCCAAGTACATGTACGCTTCTTCGGGCTCCAAGTACGCGGCGGCAGGGCTGATTGCGGTGCTCACCACGCTGCTGTCGCGTGTGTCCAGCATAGGCAGAGTGGCGCGCGGCTACATCAACGATGCCGTCAATATGCATATAGACGGACCAGCTGATACCGCAGATACTGACAGCGGGTCTCCTACTGATACGTCGCTCACTGCGAGCCCTCACATCATTACTCTTTGCCTGTTTGAGCTCCTCCGCTTTACGCTCAACTATGCGCTGCAGAAAACAACCAACGAGTTCATCTCCTTCACAGCCGCCAGCCGTAGCGAGGCTGTTACGCGACAGCTCTACGAGGCCTTTGCCAACACCCCACTCGATTTCTTTGACTACCACACGTACGATGAGGTGGAGCAGATCCTCTACTACGTAGGGGACATGGAAGGGGTCGATGTGCAGGTGCATCAGTACGTCTTTGACGCAGCGGATGCACTGTGGTCCTTGTACGGGTCCATCTCGCAACTCAAGCACAGCGCGGCGATGTCGGACGAGGGGAGTCAAGCAGGCGGCGGCAGCACAGGCTCACGTGCACTTATGCTTGCAGTTGCGACCGTCATGTTACCGCAATGTATACGCGGAGTGAGTGGCTTCGTGCAGCGCCGATATCAAATGTTGCTGCGTGAGGGGTACTTGCAGTGGATATCGCCCCCGCGACTTGCAGACTGTGAGGAGGAAGATGATGAGCAAGGCAACGATGGCGGCTTTGGTGGTGAAGGACTGCTGTTGAAGGGGATGGAGATCATTGCGCTTGTGCACCAGCTGAGGCCGTACGGCGCGGACAGACGCCTTGTGCGTGCGTGGAATCAATATTCACAAGCCAAGTACCGCCGCGCAGTTAACTTTATGGACGGCGGTGACGGTACGGACGCTGGCAGCCGCCACCATCACACTAATGGAGAAGCACCGGCCGCCTCCTCTATTTCAGGGCAGCGCTGGCATGGTGGGGAGGCAGACGAGGAGCAAGACGAACGCTACATATGGAACAACATTCGCCTGCTTCTATCTCTTCCACATGGAAAGGTCATCCCCGGCGTAGGGAACGCGCTCCTCTCGATGGCGGAGTGGCTGCTTCCCCTCATTGCTACTTCGTACGGTGCCAAGTGGTGTCGTCTCAACGGCCTGGGTGTCTTTGCCCTTCAGGACAGCATCGATGCAGTGGAGCGCGGCCTTGGTGTTGTGACGGATGGGTATGACCTCATCGGAATGGTGCTGGCTAATGCGTATAAGGCAGCGGTGCTGGAACGTGTGCTGGATCGGGCTTCCTGGGAGGGCTCTTCGCACGGTGGACGCCCTGTAGTGGTTGTGGGTAGCACAGAGGATCGAAGCACTCGTCTTCCTAATTCCCCGAAGGCGCAACGTGCTCTTGCACTTGAGGCTAAAGCTGAAGATGATGCTGCTGCTGTTGCCGAGGCGCCAGTGCACAGTGATATGGGCGACGTTGCCGTCAGCGAACACGACGGAAAGAAGCGACTCACGATGACATCCGCCGCCACCACCCGCGTCGACTACACCAGTGAGAACTTCTACGCCTATATGGTGGCTACTGCAATACACATTGAACACTTGCAGTACCGCTACGCCTCCGCGCCGACGGTGAGCGTGTTTAGTCGCCCGCTGAACTTCACGCTACAACTACGTGATGCCGGTGGCAAGGGGAGATTCATCTGCATTTCCGGTCCTGCCAGCAGTGGCAGAAGCACGCTGCTCACCTTACTACTCGGTCTCTACACGTGCTACCCCGCGGATCACCCGAACGCGCGCATCACGTTTGATTTTGCCGCCCGTGGACGCCCGGCGTGGTGGTCGTGGGCAGCGGCTCGTCGGCTGCGGCGCCGGCAGCGCAGGATGGAGCTGGACCCGCGTGGCCAGCGCCGACTCCGGTTTGACAGCGAGGACGCGCTTCACTCTGTCTTCTCCTCGCGTCGTGATTTTGGTTTGTTGGGCTCTGCACCGCTTTCTCCCCTGGGGCCCTCGCACGAGGACGATAGAAACGGCGCCTTCTATTCGAGTCGAATTGACCTGCAGCGAGGGGTGTCCTATGGGGCACTGCAGGATGTACCCAGCCCTGGGGAGCACGATGCCGAGGAGGACCCCGACGATGTCGCGGACGAGCTAGAGAAGAACGAGCAAGCACTGCTTCCTTTGACCATGCCCTCTGTGGACCTTGGCCTTATCCCTGTTGATATACTGCGTAGACGCCTCTTTAGCTATGTGCCAGAGCACCCAACTTTGATCAGCGGTGCCACGATTGCGCAGAATATCGCACTTACCAGTCAAGCTGCTCTTGCACGTGCTGCCACGCTCGCCCGCGTAGAGCAATGCGCTGAGCTTGCGCAGTGTCTCTTTGTTGCTGATTTCCCGCTCGGTGTGATGACGCGTGTCTGCGACACAGCGCCGGGGTGGGGTGGAGGCGGCGCGGGCAGCGCGGGGTCTCGAAGTAGCGTGAGGCTCAACGCGGATCAACTGCAGCGGCTGATGATTGCGCGCGCGTTGTTTCATGGCGGTGATGTACTTCTTTTAGATGAGCCTACAGTCGGGGTGAACGCCGACACGGTCACTGCACTTGGGGAAACCTGGCGGCGTCTTCTTAAGCACGGCATACTGAAGGGGGTTGTGTGTGTGACGCAGGAGCCTCTGCTGCACGCACTCGCGGATGAAACGATAGCGCTTGAATAGAGAGAGAGAGAGGTGAAAAGTAGTGAGGCAGTAGCCTCCCCCCTCAAAAAACGAAACATAAAAAATAAAAAAGTAGCCTTCTTATTACTATTTTTTTCTAATTCGAAAACAATGGGGGAGCATTTTGAAGAGGAAAATAAACTAAATGAAGAAGTTTTTTTAAAAAAGGGGAAGAAAAGAAATGAGTTGGCCAAGAAAAGCATTGCGTCTCGAAACGCTGTAGGTTTTTTTTTTTTATACTTATAACATACAATGTTTTTTTTTTTTTTAAATATTTTTTGATGATTATTATTATGTAAGTAGGTGTGTCTGTGTAACATCTGATGCTTACCACGATTATTTTCACGTTAACTAAGTTTCACATTTATTTGTGTTAACACTACGTAGTGTTTTCCGAATAGGAGAGGCAACTATGATAAAGAAAATGAAAGATATATATATATCTATATATTACGCAAACACATAGTATCGCACATGGTACCGGTGTGCAGCTACTACAGCTTTGATAAGAATTGTATCTAAAAGTTTTTATATTTTTTCTTTGTAGTGTGAGTAGACCACATGACTTATTTTTCTCTTTTCTCTCTCTATTTCTTCCCTGAACATACTTACCCATGTTTAATCTCTTTTACATAACAACGCAGTCATGTTCTACACCCGATATCGCATCACATATTTTTTCTCTCTTACTGAAGTTTAGCCAGTTTTTTTTTCCCTTTTTAAATATTTCTTAGTGCTTTTTTTTTTTGCTATTTCATTGTACATCTTAGCGCCTTTTTACAGCTTATCGACACCTGCGCATATTTTTGTTTTCCTCATCAAAAGAAAAAAAAAAGTGAGCAAACTAAAGGAGGCAAACATCTTTGCCTTTATCATTTTTTATTGCATTTTCATACTGTTAAGCGGAGTTCATTTTTTTTTTTTTTTAAAGGTATTGACGCTGCTGTTATCTTGAAGCATCCAGCATCTGTTTCATTCTTTATACTAGTAAGACATAAGAACAAGAAGTCTTACGAGGAAAGAAAAATATAAGAAGAAAAAGTTTGGAGAGAAACACAGTCTGCCTTAAGAAGGACACATTTCTATTCCTTTCTTCTTTAAGCACTTATATATTTAAAGTTTTTTTTTGTTTTTTTCTTTACTATTACGTGGCCCTACTGCCTATAACACATACACACATACGTACGAATTTTCCTTTTCAAAAGAGAGCGAGAGAGAGCGAGAGAGAGAGATGTTGTCTAATAACAGGCAAGTCGACAACGTCATTTTGATCTCATGTCCCTTCACACCCCGCACCCGTCAGCGCCTCGCGATGCGACGCCAGGGCAACATTTCTAGCCCTCCTCCTACTGCCCCTGAAACTCCCAAGCGCAGGGCAAGTGCCCCGAGTGCCTCTGCGGACCGTATGTCACTCTTTCAGTCGCCCCCACCCACAGAGCGCAAGCAGTATGACTCTACCCCAGCCGGATCAGCAACAGATGAAGTCAGCAAGGACAAGAAACCAGTGGACAAAAATAGTTTGTCACGTGACATGAGCGATGGGTCTGGCGCGAGCGTGACGGCGATTCGCCGCCGTGCACGTCTGTTGGAGAGCACTCGCGATCTCCTAGAGCTGCTCAAGCTACAGGGGAGCGAGAAGGCCTCCACGGGGGAGGTTCTTTCTGCGATGGAGAACGTACGGGACGCGTCTGTGACCGCGAACAACGAGAGCAAGCATGCTGGTGCGGATGCACCAAAGCCTGAGCCCGGCAGCCCCGCCAGCAATGTGCAGCTGTACTGCACCGTGTTGGCAGTGCTGTGTCAGACACTGGACTTTTCTGACTCTGCCTCCAAGGCCACGCGTGGGACACTGGAAGCTGCGCTTAACAAACTCTCCGAAGCTGCGCAGGACGCTGAAGATCACTTCGTCTTTCATGATGCAGTGGTGGAGGTGGTGAACCAGCTTCTCATGTTTACACCTCTCAAGATACCAGAGTGGGTATGCCGCGACGAAACCTTGTTTCCAGCGATGGTGCCCACCAGCACCGGAGGAGAGAGAAAGGCGTTGAACCCGTACAGTGGCGTCAACTCACCTGATGAGGCTCCTGCACTCCTCGACAAGTGTGTCGACTACCTGGGCTTGAAGGATGACATGCCTGTGGTCTTCGAGGAGGAACTGGGAGTTTGGATCGACTACGTCCGTGCCGCGTACGGCATGTTTGTACTGGAGAACGTGACAACGGAACCGAACACGCCGACGACTGCTAATGCCATGGCGCACTCCGCAGACACACACGCGCGCAATCCTCACTTTGTGCCACACCGCCTGGAGAGCTACTTTGTCTCTCTCTTCTCCCAGTTTGCCTTTATGCTGCTCGCCACTTTCTACACCCGCTCAGGGACTAGCTCTACCAACTATACCGCGCGCGTGAACAAGATCGTGACGCACTTCAAGCTTCACCGAGAGACTAGCCACGAGCCTATTGAAGTGCGACAGTGCCCGAAGCCGGCGGTACAGCGTGCTGCTGCTGCTGATGTCCCTGCACCCCCTGCTGCTCAGCAGGCGGAGCGCAATCTCGGTGCCAGTGCGTATCCTCCCCCGCTTCACCCTTCTTCTTATTCTCGCCGCCGTGGTAGCAGCAGTGAACCACGTGCCTCCACCACTGCGCAGCCACGCCGCTCGCATACCCTCTCGGCTGATGCTGGCGAGGAGCCTCTTCATCAAGTGTTTCATTTTTTGACTCCTGTCCGCTCTCGTTCTAGCTCTGTGTGTGGGTCCGTGGAGCGCGGCTCTCACTACAACTCCGTTGCGCGCGAAGGTGCCAGGGTACACAACTCGGAGCCACGCTCCAGGTCTGCATCTCAGTGTAACTCCATCCCAAGAGTCTCCTCGCAGGCAGGCAGTGTGCACTCCAACAACGGCGGTTTGCCTTTTTCTATTATTCGCCATCCAGACAGTCGTTACTCTTCCGTTAATACGACTTTCACCGACGGTGGCATGAACGATCCACCAGACTCCCTCACGCGCTCAACGAGGAAGGGAGGGATCCCGTGCAAGGATACAACGAACAGCCGCACGCACACCTCTGGCCGCCGCGTGAGCCTCCCAGGCTAAATGTGGTCTATTAGCGGCTTTGATATTATTACTGCATTTAAGAAGAATATGTAGACATCACATCGAAAAAGGCAAAAAAAAAAGCAAACGACCAGAAGACAAAAAAAAAAAACTGCGCATATGCGGCATAGAGGTAAGGAGTAAAGTTTAAATGGAATGCAGTACTTTGCGTATTTGATAGAAAGGCGAGCTATGTTCTTGTGCACTGTGGCTGGACTCATACGGACAGCATCTCTTTTCTTTTCCTTTTTTTCTTTTTTTTTCTGTTATCGCTTACGTTTGCGATTTTCTGTTTTGGGTTTCTTGGAGGGACGGTGACTTTCTTTAGTAGTTCTTTTTCTTTTATTTTTCATCTCGTTCTCTTTTTGTCCAATTTTCTCTTTACATATACATATATGATGATGATGATGATAATGATATGATTTCCCCCCTCCCTCTACAGTAGTACCAATCAACTGCTAGCGTCTTTTCTTAAAAGAGTGCGATGTTTTTGTTGTTGGATGTCTCCACTGACTGTTGCTTTCCTCTCTCCCTTCAAAACTTATATATATCGTAGATTTCTATTATTATTATTATTAATATTATTTCTATTTCTCTTTATCTTCTGCAATTCATGTAACACCACACGACTCTCGTACGTATTTGCCATTTGAGCCAACCAATGTTCTCCTTTGGCTCCTTTGTAGAGCAGGGAAGTGTGTATGCGTTTATGGGAAGAAGAAGAGTGGGGTGAGGGCTTCACGTTTTTGTTTCTTCTCTTTTAAACGCAGTTTTTTTTTGTTGATCCACCGCCATATTTTTATTGAGACACTAGTTTTTACTGAGGACTACAATATATATAACAACACTATTGTCTATGCTTCAAATTTCCTGTATTGAAAGAGTCGTTCAGTTTGGGGTCGTTTCTGTGTGTGATTCTTTCTTTATTTTATCATTTTTTTTTTTTTACTTCATTCGTAAATATGTTTATCATTCTTCTTCTGTTACTTTTTTTGTTGTTGTTGTTAAAGTGCTTTTATATGATAGCTAGTTGCAATGGTCATTTTTCATTAAAGAGTAAAATTGTATCCCTCTCTCTCTCCATCTATCTATCTATCTATCTATCTATCTATATCTACATGTGTTAGCTGAACAACAATGCATCACTTTCATCTAAGTGTTATACGTGCGGATCGATTGCGAAAGGTCAGAGTGAGTGGTAGGCTCTTAAGGAAAGAGTTCGCATAGGTGCTGTTGACGAGTGATTTCACTTTTTTTTTTCTTTTTTTTTTGTTATTTTATGGTGCCTTTTGGTTCACAGGAAGGAAATACAACAACAAAAATGGCAATCGGGAAGGAAACCTTTGCACTGAGACAAGCTGTTTTTGTGAGCTTTTTTTTTTTACTTATGAAACTATGTGAGCTGTTTTATTTTCTGTTTTCGTTTTCTCTTCATCTCCATTGCAGATGCAAAGACTAGCGAGTGTTGTGTTTGTTACTAACGAAGGATAGAATGTGGTTACACCATGTGTTCTCACTCTCTCTCTTCTCTCTTGTTGGAGAACGAGAGAGAATGATAGACTGAGGAAAAGCAAAGAAAGGAAAACATTTTTTTTTTTTTTACTTTGATACAACGTTTTCGTTGACATGACTCTTTCCGCAAGTTGCAATTATATGTTGTCTGTAGAAGAGAAAAGAAAAGGTTAGTATATGAAGGATAGATGATATGCTAATTGTGATGCAGAGATGCGCGAAGGACGCATTGTGTTCATTGTCATGCAGAAAGGTTAGGAAGTGGGAGTTACATTGCAACTGTTCATCTTTTTTTTTCTTTTTTATTTACAAAAAAAATACTGTTGCATTACTATTATTATTTATCTCTCATGGATGTACTCTTTTTCTTTCTGTGTATCTCTCTCTTTTTTTTTTTTTTAAATATATCTTGCTTTTGTTACGTGGTTTTACAACGACTACTACTGATGTCCAATCCATATAGCATATATACATATATATTAGGTATTCTATCATCGATATCTCCTTCTTTCTTTATTTTTTTTCCTCTACCCCATTCTCAAATATATATAGGACTATCTTATTATTTGTACTCCCGTGCCTTTTTTTTTTTGTTAGACGTGCCTCTCCGTACCTCTGAAGTGCTATATATACATATAGACGTGTTGGTTGGTACGCACTGACACACATACATACACACACACACACACACACCCTTGTTTTCGTTATCAGGAATCAAAGGGACAACGCCAGTGATTTTTTTTTTTTTCGCTGCGTAGGGAACCAATATATACACTTTTTTTTTTTAAGCTTGCCAAAGGGCTTCATTAGCGATAACGGAGGGCTTGGGAACGTGCATTTATTTTTTCATCTCTTGTACTTTACGTTTTCTTTGTATTTATCAGCTAGCCTTTGCTGGTACTTATATACACGCATAGCGGATACTTTTGCGACGAAAGCTTGACAGAGAAAAGGAGAAAAAAAAGAGAGGAATTTTGTATTCACAACCACGTCCACTGTTCATTACTTCTGGGAAATACGAGAAGAAATAGCAGCGTTTCTCCTTCTCACTACGGGACTGGGGTCTTTTCTTTTGACAGGTTAGAAACACGGCTCTATTCAACTGCGCCGCGCTAGGAGCAAACATTTGATTTCTTCGCGCATAAGTAATATTACTGTTTCTCTGTTTTTTCCACATCACTACAGTGGTGTTCATAGAAAGAAAGCAAGAGAGTGAGTGAGGCGAGTGCACTGAGATGATAAATCCCAAAGCAGAGATGCCCTCAGGAGTTCCCGCACACCCATATGGGTCGACCGCGGCTGATGATATCGATAGCGTATCAGAAAGTAGCAGCAACAGCAGTAGTGAAAGTGATCACTCAAAGGAAGAGGGCTCCTGCTCGTGTCCTCACCATCCCCGCCACCAACGCGTGCTGCGCGAGGACGCTACGCTACCCAGCGGCGATAGCGACGCTGATGAGAGCGCAGGACAAGCCCGAGCGCGAGGAAGAAGAGAGGTTCCTCTCCCGCTAGCACAGACGGAACCGGTGGTACATCATGGGACACAGTTGCAGTGGGACGGCTCCAACTTTTTTCAAAAAATTAAACTGACCGCCGCCGCTATCAACAGTGACACTGAAGGTGCACCTGGAAGCTCTGCTTCACGCCAGAAGGCGCGTCTTACATCACCCCCCGCAACTCCTGGGGGGTTACCGCCCACGCTGCCTCCGCACCCTCACAGCAGAAACAGTTCCCCCGCTCCTGTGTCTCTGTTGGGGAGTGTCAATGCCGCCCTGCCACTGGGCTCCGGCCTGCGCCTGGACGACTCGCCACTGCGGCGCTCTGGGGACTCGGTACATAGCACCGGAGGTGGTGGTGCGACGGCATCTGCTGCTGTCACTGCTGGAGGAAAGGCACACCCATATATGCTCGGCGGTGATGTGGCCGCAGCAACCTCGCTGAGGTCTTGCCTGGACTCGCCTGCAACCCACCCCTTTGCTCGTTCCTCCTCGGTGAACTCTTCATCGAATCGCTCTGGCGCAGACACACCGCGCGCGGCAAGCGCAAAGCCCCCGCGTAAACCATCTGTTGAAGAGTCCCAAACAAGCGCCACAAGCGCCGTGGTGGCCGCCACGTCTGCGGTGTGGGTCGATGTGCCCTCATCACCTCCGCCGCATCAAGCGCAGCCACAGGAGCGTTGCAGCAGCGCGCATCGTCGTCGCACGCCACGCCGCAGCTCAGAGCCGCCTAGTCCAGCCACTAGTACGCTAGCAGCGTCCTTTGCATCTTCCGTTCCTGATGTCTTGCACCCCGCTGCCATTGGTGCCAGCCTCGCCCGCATAAACAGTTTTGGTGGGAACAGCAGCAGCCGCCCGCGTTCCCTTGCAGATGATTTTTACTTTATCAACAACAGTGGTGGCATTGTTGGAACTAGCACAGATATGAACACTCTCCACCTTACTGCCGAGTCTGGGCAGGACGTACTCATGGACGTTATCTCTCCTGGGAGCATATCGGATATGGTTGTTTTTGCCGCTGCTGCACCTGCAAGTAAGGTGCCAGCGAACGAGCAAGCTGCATCCCGTGAAGCACAAGCAACAGCAGCAGCAGCAACAGGGTCAGTAATGCACTGTAACGAAGCTTCACTGCTCCAGACTGTCCATACTTCCCCCGCATTTCGCGTGAGCCTACCTCCACCAGGTAATTTAAATGCCACCACTCTTGATGCTGCTGGTACTGCGGCGGCAAACTGTGAGGGGAATGACGAAATTCTTACCGGTAGCGCCAGCAGCGGCAGCGCACTGCTCAAGGAGGGCTCTGGCGAGACCTTCGCACGCGTAGACAAGCCCCCACATTTCCCTGTGCCGAGCAAGCGACCTTCGACTGGCTCTAGCGCCATCCTTGTCTCACCACCACCACCAGTTGTGAAGCCTGGCGTGAAGCCTGCGTCCCAGGCCACACAGACACCACACAAGACCGATAGCAGCAGTGGCAATGTGGTGATGGAGGATGATAGTGCAGCTGGACTTGCTACCACTGCGCCTGCCAAGACAACTCATGCAGACGTCAACGCAACAGCGCTCGAAGAGATCGCGATGTTGCGGGCTGAGGTGGAGGACTTGAAGGTCAAATATGCCCGTGCCATGCAGCAAACGCAGTTTGCATCGAGCCCTGCACATAAACTAGAGGAGGGCGCCGCATCCACAGCAGAAGTATCAACACCAACAGGCAAGAACGCCGCTATGGCTGCAGCCACTGCTGTGGTAGCGGCATCTTCGAAGGAAGCATCCCCGCATCGTGCGGAAGGACGTCCTCAGCATCACCGACAGCATCACCAAGGCGGCTCTGCGAGAGCAGAGGAGGAGTACGGCCTTGTCTCTTCGTGTAGCAACAGCTGCGTGAGCGCGGATGTAGTGTCCTCTGAGGATGACGAAGAAGTGGATGTGTCTCAGCCTTCGTTGCAGCCAGAGGCCGAGCGCAAACTCCAGCGGCACGCGTCTCCCGAAGCCACCCTGGATCGGCTTATGCAGGCAGTAGAGAGAGCCAAGGAGCGAGCTGCTGCCGGACAGTCTTGAGGGCGAACAATGGTTTCATTTTTGAAACAGGTGAGAGTGTGGAAGAGAGTGACTGATAGAGTAGCTTTTTTTCTTTCCAAATTTCATTTTTTATTTTAATTCCTTTTCTCTTTCTCAGATGAAAGTGTCATTGCAATCCGTTGAATGCTATGCGCTTTTTATATGTTTCTTTTTTGACTGTGTTTGTGCTATTGTACCGCTTTGCTGTTTTATTTTAGACGTTGTTTTTTTCCGTTTAAACGCGTGCGTTCTTGCTTTATTTTTTTTGCTTTGTGTTGAATGCTGTTTTTTTTTTTCTTTCTTGAGAGATGGATGTGAGTGAATATGCAGAGACAGGAAAGGAAGATAAAGAGAAACAGAGAGAATAGACATAAAACACTTTTTTTTCGGATGAATTCAAATTGAAGGGCCGCGACATCTTTTACAAAGTGACGTCGATGTGCTGCGTGCCTCTTCTTTTCTTTTCGTTTCTTTTTATTTTAAGGAACCCACGCTGGTGTGTGTCCTTTTTTTTTGCTATATTTTTCTTAATTTTATTTATTTATTGTGATACCGTTGTTGCTTTTTTTTTTTTTTTGACTCGTGTTCATATAGTGTGTGTATCAGTTTATATCTCCACCGTTTGCTATTGTCAGTTCCGTTTTTTTTTTTTTTGTAGCGTCATTGAAGAGAAAGGAAAAGGAAAAGAAAAGGAAGTGGTGCCAATATTGGTTCAACATATGGCTAGAAGCAAACGAAAAGTATCTAAGAAATATATATATATAAAGGAAGAAAGCAGCACTCTTTCTTCATCCATCTTCTTCTTTTTTTTTTCTTTTTCATTGTTGTGAAACGTATTTGCATCAGCGCATGTGTATAAGATATACATTTCCTGCCCGTGGGATGAAGAGAAGTGATATGCTATTTCCCCCCCCCTTCCCAGCTTCTATTTTTCTTGACTATTTGAAGTTTCTGCTTGTCACCTTCCTTTGTATGTTTTCCTTTTTGTATTTTCTTTTCTTTCTTTGAAAGCATATGCGATTGTATGATACTTTACTACTTCCACAATATAGTGATCATTACTATTTTTTTATATTTCTTTTTCTTTCGTATTGCTTGTTGCTTTGCTTCTTTTCTTTTTGTACCCGAGAGCAATGCTGATTGGCGAGAAATAATCAATAGAGAGAACACGAATTTTTTTTGTTAACACTGTGTCACCTATGTGGGCGATTAGATATATCTGTGCATCTGCAAGTACTGATGCAATTGAAATATAGAGTACTCTAATAAAAATGATGTTGCGTTTGGTCGTTCTGTTCTTTTTCTTTTACTGATTCTTCTCTCTTCTTTCTCTTTACATACATATACATACAATTTTTATGCTCTTTTTTTGTGTGTGTTCAAGTCCGACTGAATCTTAAATCAGTCTTTTTTTTTTCTGCATAAGAGTAGCTGACAGGAGGGGTATTTTATAGGCAGAAAGTAAGAAGGCAATTGTTGTTATCGTCGCGCCATTAAATCAATTTTTTTTTCTTCATAGAAGCTTTACATATATACACCTATAGATATAATCAGAACACTTAGTATCTTTTTTGATCTACTAGTGTGACACGCACCAAAGCACATTACGTATACACACATACTTTTTTTTTAAAAAAACTTTCTACAGGGGCTGTGAGGCCAGTTTTAACTGAAAAAAAGGGAAAGGAAAAAATAATAAAAACAAAAAAAATGCTGAGGCTTCGGAAGGCTCACGATCCAGGCACTACGCATGTCAGCATCGACGGGGATCACATTCTTTCCGGAGGCGAAGACGGTGTTGTGTCTCTGTTTGCACAGAAGCGGTGGCCAACTGCAAAGCCGCTGTGGGCACGGAAGTGTCATGATGCGGCAGTCACGCACGTCATTCTGGACGACTCGCTTCACCTCTCGCTTTCCTGTGGGCGGGACGGACGAGTGCTGCTGCATGAGCGCATACACGAGGCCGAGGATCAATGCACGAGCCGTCTGATCTGCAAAGTTACGGGGGAGCTGCGCTGCTTGGCATTGGACGCAGCCCGCCACCGCGTCTTCATCGCTGGAGACTCTCTCCGCTGCCTCCAGCTAGACCGTGTGCCGCTAGAGGTGGCCACGATCAAACTCGTGGTACCAAACCCGATCATTGCAGTCGCGCTGTCACCGTGTGGAAACATACTGGCAACCGCGAGCGCGTCGGGTGCTGTGGGTGTCGTCTGCGTGTCTCCCGGCTTCTCTCGTCTTGCAGCTGCCCTGCAAGGGAAAATTGGTGGCAGTAGTGGCGACACACAGACGCAGCAGGTAGCTCTTGGCGACACTCAAGCGGCAGAGCCGGAGACCGAGGACGCAGCGGTCGTGAGCACCTTTGAGGTATACCGTCACGTCCAGTTTGTGTTTGACCGCGTGCTACCGCCGTGTGCCAAGGTGCAAGAGAACTGCAAGTTCGCACTGAGTTGGTGCGGAGCCGCTAAGCCAGGCCAAATGCTGCTGTTTGCGCCTACTGCAAGTGACGTGCGCGTGTTCCGGTTGGAGCTTGATGCTGCGGCACTCGGCTCTAAAGGTCCGCTGGAATTGGGCTCAACACGCTTTCGGCATGTGATGCATGCTGTTGCCAGTATTGAGGTGCGCGCTGAGTTTGCCATCAACATGCGTTGTGTGCACGCTTATCGTGTCTCACCAACTACGATGGCGTGCGTCGTTGGCTCTGAAGCCGGCATTTATGTAGCGACCCTGAATGAACGTCTTGCCGCCACATATCACAACTCTGCTCTCTTTGAGGCCGCAGTGACAGATGTGCAGGTGAGTGTGCACTCTGGGGATATAGCAGTGGCAGTTGCGGATGGCAATGTGTCGTTTCTCAAGAAGGCATCCGTGAAGGTGCGCTCGCACCGCGCCAAGAGGGACTACTCTGAGGCATCGCCTGCTGCTGCTGTTGCCTCTGGTGCTGAAGAGAAAATTGTTGAGGTAACGGGCAATGTGACGGCGCAGAAAGGGACAGACAGAACGAGCCTCAAGAAGTCATCACGTGAGGGGACTGCCTCATTGAAGCAAGACGACTTCATCAACGATGGCGATATCGAAGACAGCGATGGATCTGACTCTTCTTCTGCTTCGTCGTCCTCGTCGTCGTCAGAGAGGAGCGATAGTGATAGCGAAGGGGAGGACCCAGAGGACTTGCCCCGCGTTGTGGAGGACCTGAAGCGTAACATGGGCCGCAACTTTGTCGCTGATGACGAGGAGGAGCGGCCGTCTGCCTGGCGCCGGGGTGACACAGAGGCAACACTCGCCGCCGCTGAGAAGGACCTTAAGAAGGGGCCTTACCGCCAGATTTCAGCTTTTCTGGATGACGAGGCGGAGGAGGCCTCTTCCGCTGATGTTGAGAGCGAGAACGAGGCAGCACTGGAGGATGATGGCTACGGCAACAGACAACGCGCGGATACCGACTCCATCACTGGACACGCTGAGAACGAAGACGAGGAGGAGGAGGAAAGGCTGCGTACTGAAGATAAGACCCGTGCTGCTGCAGGAGGTGCCGTGACTGCCATGCTAGACTACTCCTTTCAAGTCGGCGCTACGCCAGTTGGCGAGGAGGGCTGCTGCTACCTCGCGTATAACTCCGTAGGTTACATTCACAGCACCCCCGACGCCATTGTCGTTCACTTTCATGACATTGGCAGTGCAGCGGTGCGCATCTTGGAGAAGGGTACGATATTGATGGGTGCGCTGAGCCCCGTTGGCGCGGGCTTTGTCATTGCCCCACCAGAGACGGCAGCACCGGAAAGCGTGGATGACTTTGACGTGGTGCGCCTCACCGTGTACTACCGCACCTTCGTCGCTCTTGGTGCGCAGCCCGAGTGGCGGGTGCGGCTCCAGCCGGGGGAGACGGTGCGTTGCATCACCGCCGGCATCCGCTTTGTTGCCGTGGCGACCAGCCGCTACCTGCGTATTTATTCTATTTCTGGTCTTGAGCTGGCGGTGTTGAGCAAGTTTCCTCGCATCGTTGCGATGGCCGGGACGAGCTCCAAAAAACTTATGACTTCCTTTAAGGCTGACTTTGATCCGCTTGCAGTCGCCTTTCTTGAGGGCTGCGACCTCCGTGTTGAGGTGCTGGACGTTGGCGCCCGTGCAACCGTCATCAAGTCTCACGTGGTGCCTCTCACGGAGCTTCCCGACGGCAGTGCGCACCAACTTCAATGGATGGGATGGTCTGAGGATGGCCCGCTGCACGTGGCAGATACCGCAGGTGTCGTACGGCTCCACACGAACAGCTGGGGCGGGACGTGGGTCTCTGTGTATGACCCACGGCCACTGGCCGATCAGAGCTCCAACTTATGGATCTGGGGCATCAACGACAAGGCGATGCTGGCGTACCGCTCGTCCAAAGCGGATTCGCCGTATCCAGCCGCCGTCTCCAATGGTCTTCCTACTGAGCACGTGCCGCTCTTCTTACCACTCACGCGTACCTGCAGTGAGGCGGATTTGATTGTATGGGACCACCTTGTGCGCCGCGAAATACGTACAGACGAGATGAAGTTGAACAGTTCCTCCTACACCGAAGCCATTGCTCGCCATGACGCTCAACACGATAAGAAGATTATTGAGCTCTTTGAGAATGCACTTAAGGATCAACAAACAACACGCGCGCTGGACTTGGCCACGATGCTTGAGCTGCGCGACAACATTGAAACGTGCGCGAAACTGGCCAACAAACGGAGTCAGGAGCAGCTCATGCGCAAGCTGCTTTCCTTGTACAAGGTTCGTGTCACTATGAAGTCGAAGCGCCGCTGCACGCTGCCACTGGAGGGCTCCCTGGTGAGCGAGAAGGAGAGGGACTTTTTGCTGCGGAAGTTGCTCATCAAGGAAAAGAATGCCACCGGGGCCACGCCTGCTCCTGCTGCTTTTCCAGAAGACAACGCCAGCCACAATCATCAGCAGCTGAATGCCGCTTCAACACGAGATTCTCCACCGCCCACTCGTGCCACTGCTGGTGATGTGGCCAATATCACCCCGGAAAGGGCCGCCAGAATAGGTCCCGTGGGGGGCTCCACGGTCATGAATAGAAACAGCGGCGGTGAGCAGAGGCGTTCCACCTCGCTGGCTACCACGGCTACGACGGTAACCACGGACCACCACCAGCGGCACCAAAATGAGCACGCCGCCAAGCGCGTCACGTTTGACATTCCCGAGTCATCGCGCCTCCCTGCGCAGCAAAGCACTTCCCCCGCCAAGCCGGTGAACGTGTTTGCAAAGCCAGCGAACCCGTTTGCTTCTAGAGCGCAACAACCACAGCCGCAGCCGCAAACATCTGCGGCATCACAACGGCCAGCGACTCGTACGCAACAGAGCACCCTGCGCTCCTCTCCTTCTGTCCCCAGCACTACGATGACTGCCACAGCGACGATCAAGCCTAGCCCCGCTCCAGTGACAGCGCCGCGCCTTGAGAGGACTGAGTACTTGTTAGGTGACTCCCAGCCTTCTTCTCTTCCTTCCACCGTCGACTATGACCTCACCCCCGCTCATTCTCAGCAGACGGCCGAGGTAGACGCACGAGGTAGCACTCCTATCGTCACCGAAGCCAAAGTAAATAGTCTTGTGACGGTGGGCGAGGGGACCCCTGAGGAGGCCGCCGGCGGCGGCAGTGATGACCGCGTCTTGATCAGGGCTGATGTGTCCCCTACTGGAAGGACCAGTGCAGCACGCGCTACCACCACTGCAGCCTCAGCGACTGTGACGAAGACCACAACCTTTGTGCCTCGCGTGCTTCCTGTGGTGGCACCCGCTGCGGATGCGTGTGATCCCTTTCTTGAAAGCGTCTCCCCGACTATGCAGCACCAGCCTGCATATCAGCGCGGCGTCAGTGGTGCCGCGGGGGATGCCACGGCAGATGGCAATGAAGTGACCGTCACAGTGGAGGCGCTACTCGACATGGGCCACGAGAACTCGACAGGGCAGATGCACCCGCTCAGTACTTCCTTCGGTGAGGCGCTACGCAAGCGGTACCGCGAGGATGACGACGAGGATGCTGAGGGGGAGGATGAGTCCTCTGGAATTCCAATGGCCTTTATGCCAAAACTCGCTGCAGAGTAGTGTGTCTCTATCTATCTATCCATCTATATATATATATATATATATATATATATATATTTGTTGGTCTCTGGCAGTTGCTAACTTTAACTGTGAAGAGCAATTTATAGATAATAATTACTTCTTCTTTCATTTGCAGCTTTTTTTTTTTTTTTGAAATAAGAAGATGTTGAGGTTAAACATTTTCCCCATAAATCAAGCGCAGAGCCTGTTTGATTGCGAGAGATAGCATTGTTGTTGCGCAACAACTATCTATCTCCACATATAGAGACTTCATAGAGAATGCACTTAAGTACTGTTATAGAAACCTGCGAAGCTGAGAGAAGGGGAGCACAGAAGTCTAAAGTGCATTTTAGAGGATGAACACAAGAGGTGTATGCTGTGCCCTTACTCCTTTTTTTTTTTTTCTCAAATATACGTACTGTTTTGTTTTTGATGGAAAGTTCAGTGGCACTGTAATGAAAACTTTTTCCCCTCTTTCACAAACTTTTTTTTTTTTTTGGTAACCCGTAGCCTTACTTTACACAGAGCGGTACTATCCAACTCAACAAGAACGCCTAGACTGTCACTTGGCTTTACTCAGTGCAGGCCAGATAACATATTCAAGACACAAGAGAGAAGTAGCAGCAGCGGCGCAGAAACATTTTTTTTTTTTTTAAAGAAGACTAATTTAACTCGCGAATAAAAGGCATTTAGCACATTCACTGAGCTCAGTATTAGTATAGCGTAGGAGAACTAAATAGGTGCACTATCTTTGGTGCCCTTTTATACATACCTGTTTTCTCCCTCTACACTTTTTATTTATTTGCTTCCCCTCCCCGTTTCTTCCTTTGGGAGCTCAGAGACGGAGATGACAACGTTTAGAGTGCGTAAGGCGACTATTGAGGATGTGCCAGTCATGGTGAAGATGCAACTGGCGATGGCGTGGGAGACAGAGAAGCTCGAGTTAGATCAGGCCACCCTCACACGCGGTATGATAATTCCTTTTGAACGTGATAATGTGGCAGACTACTACGTCGCTGAGGATCCCGAGACCGCAGAAGGTGAGAGCAGTGTCGCGGCGATGCTCATGACCACGCAAGAGTGGTCAGATTGGCGAGCAGGCACGATCCTCTGGATCCAGTCTGTTTACGTGCTGCCCAAGTACCGCCGCAAGGGCGTATTTCGTAGTATGTATGCATATCTGAAACAGATGGTGACAAACTCTGACCTATATCAGGGTCTGCGGCTGTACGTGGAGACGGAGAACACGCAGGCCATTGGTACTTATGAGGCGATGGGTATGGAGGAGGAGCATTACAAGATGATGAAGTGGACGAAAGGGGACTTTTAATGCATGGTGATGTTTTTTTTTTTCTTCGTGTTTCCTTTTAGGGAGAAGGGCTTACGAGGAAGAAGAGATGATGATGAGGGGCGCTAATTCGCTGTACTTTACATCATTTCTTTACTATATTTATTTACTTTTACATGTTTCGTTTTTCATTGGTGGGAGGTCACGCGTACTTTAGCAGTGAGATGCTTTTTTTTTTTTTACGCCTCTGAACCTTCACCCACTTTTATGTTGTAAACACACAATACATCAGTTAGAAGGCAAAGAGTTGGAAGGAAGTGGAGAAGACCCATCTCCGTTTGTTTTTCTTCATCTTCTTTACCTTATTTTTTTTTTTTTAAATACAATTAACTCAGCGTCACTGTTCATAAAGCATATTACAGTTTACAAGTCTACTTTATCCTTATATGCATATATTCAATTTCTCTAGCGTAGCTCAATGTTCTGTGGGCTCCTCCTAATATTATTATTATTATTTTTTTTTTTTCAACCGGCTATAAAATGCTGAAAAATAAAAATGATATTCATATATATATATATATATATATATATATATATATTCTTTCCGCTCTTATTTTCTTTTTATTGTGCCCTTTTAAGAATAATTAAATAAATAGAAACGGAGAGTATCTGCATGCTTGAAGAACGAATAAACAGGAACATTTTTTATCATAGAGGTACACATATCGTACCTTTTTGGTTGTTAGCTTACACCGTTGCTTTTTTTTTTCTTTCCACGCTAAAGAACCAGTGATATATATACATACAGTCTTCTGAAAGTTCACCTTTTTTTTTCATCGCCACAGGTGTACAGTTCTGATCTAGGATTGGTTACCTTTGCTTTCACTTCTTTCGTAATTTTCTTCGCAAAAAAAAAAAATCGCGTGACTGTGTATTGCTTACTCCTATTTGCTTCTACAAGAGAACTGGATAACAAAAAACTAAGACACTCAAAATATATTTATAATAGGAAAACTGCTTCTTCTTATTTATCTATTTATCTACTTATCTATTGGATATTATAATTAGTCTACTTTCAAGCCATTTAGGAACACATATTAAAGGCAGCTCCAACAGCAGATTTGTTTCTCAATTTTTACCAGGAACACTGAACGGGAAGAGTACACAAGCGCCATCTATTTTTTTTTTTTATTGACGAGGATTGTACGTCTGCTGAATCAAAAAGCAAAGAAATAGTAGGCGGCATTTAGTCACAGGGTGCTAGTTCATGGCTACACAAGGAGCTACTAGCGCTGCTGCTTCACGTACATATCAAAGCCAAGGCAGTCAGTTACAGGCATATCGAGACCTTCCAGCTTCTGAAAAGGCGTCGACGCTCGTGGCAGCGGCCCTTGTGTTGATGGCCATAATTGTTCACACAGGTAATCGCTCTGAAGGCGGACGGAATCGCTTGAGGCTACGTGCGCTGCGGTATATAGTACCTATTCTGTTTGTGGTGAGTATTATTATATATTTAATTGTTACTGCGCGAGTCTTTGGTAAGATTCACGAACTCTTTACAGCTGACACCACCTCCTTTAAGTCAGCGTCTGGTATTGCGAAGTTCTGCCGCGAGCTGCAGGTCTTGACCCAGGAACAGTACGTGCAGGTTGTATTTATAATATCGGCAATATACATGTTTCTGCAGACGTTGTGTATCCCTGGCACTATTGTTCTCAACGCAGCGGTGGGGGCTATTATGGGTACGTTGATTGGGTTGCCGTTGTGCACGTCACTCGGCACGTTGGGGGCTATCTCGTGCTACACACTATCTAATACAGTTGGTACGACACTTGTGGAGGCCGCAGATGCACGACTCATGAAGGGAAAAGGGTTGCCTAACATACGCAAGCAGGTGCGCAAGTACCGCAGCGACCTCTTTGTCTTTCTTCTCTTTCTTCGACTGACTCCTATTCTGCCTAACTGGCTTGTGAACTTGGCTTCCCCAGTGGTGGGCGTACCCCTTCGCATATTTGCAGCGGGCACCTTCATTGGTATTATTCCCCAGACGTACCTGATGGTTCGCTTTGGTGCGCTCGCAAAGACACAGCAGACAGGCGAAAGCATTGTGAGTGTGTGGGACACATTACTGCTGGCGGTGCTGGGTGTCGCGCTCCTTGTGGGGTTTCGACTTCGCAAGCGCTTTTCATCGGTCACTGCCGATGCAGATGGTGCGGAAGAAGACAAAGAGGATGGCGATGAAGACCGTTTCACTAGGCCGCCAGAGTCGCACTACGTATGAAAGTGGTGGTGGTGGAGGGACATCGATTGCATCGCGATTGCTGCTATATGTCCACTTGTGCCTTATGAATAACGTACACATTACCCTCTCTCTCTCTCTCTCTGTTGTTGGTGACGCCTTCGTTATCTCAGCAATTGCCCCCTTTTTTTCAAGGCCTGCACCGATATCTGTGTGCCGTAAAGCATTATGTACACATGCACACACATATATCAAACCACGACTGAAGGAAGGGGCGACTATTCAGGTTTGTAGTGTTGCTTGTAACAGTTTCTCAATACCATTGCATGGTAGACGCAGACAACGTTTTCCATATATATATATATAAATGAACCGTATGTAACTTATTTTGTACTACACGGTCTTCTATATATGGTCTCATGCATTTGCTCTATGTTTGCAAATAGTCAGTATTCTCCCGTGTGTTTTCATTTTTTAAAAATTGAACTTAGGTACACATTTATTCAAGTTATCACACACACGTGTGCACGCATAGAATCATTTAGTAATTTTAGTAATTTATCAATCACTTTGACTTTATACTTTGGCGGGAGATAATGCCGTGCTCGCCGATATTTCAATCCGTTCCTGTCAAGACCGACTTTTATGGTACCACTGACATTCATAGAAATTTTACCACGCAGACAACCACCGACGCAGATGGCGTGCTGCGCAATACATTTCGTGGCCGCACGCTGCTTGGCGTGAACGTCGCCGTGCCTAGTGCGTACACTCTCACCGCTGCTACACTGGAACATTCAGCATCATGCAGCCGGGTGTCCTGCGGCAGTGCAGGGGCAGGGGCAGCGCTCGCGAGCACAAGGCCTGCACCACGCATCGATGATAACAGTGGGGTAGTGTGCGCAGACACGATTGTAGCGACGAGTGTGTGTGGCGCTAGCTTTGTGCTTTGGGAGCATGACAGACGCCCTGAGGGTTCCACGCAACTATTGGACTGTATTGAGCTCGCAGAGGCAGTTCACGGGCCGCTTGCGTAACTCAGAGGCTTGGGTATTGAGCAAGAGAGGAGACGATGTACACCACATAGGAGAGGTGTTTGGCTGTCGACGTGAGACGGTAATTGTAAAGTCGTGTGAGTAACTTTGTGTTAGGACACAGAGACGTACATTGAGCAATAGAACACCGACAATAACGGCGACATATTTTATTACTTTTGCAAAGGAGAATGGGGGGAATGATATACCCGCCGGATGCGAAAACATAATAGTAAATAGAGAAGTAAATAGACATTGCTTTTTTTTTTTTTTACTTTTTTTTTTCGTTTTTACATTTGTTTTTTCTTTGTGAGTAACTATTCCATTAAAAAACTTTTGCTTGCCTTTCCTGTTTGCTTTTTGCTGTTGATTTTTTGATTGACATGATGCGCTACACAGTAGAGATAGAAGCGGTTCCATCTCCTATATATCGAGCACACACACACACACACACACACACAAACACAAACACATTTGCCTCTCGCATAGGCAGCTGTTAGCTTGCTTGCTAGCCAGCTGTGTGTGTGTATATTGTTGCGCACTCACATATATTGTTGATCAACTACGAGGGGGCCGTCATTTTTTTCCTTCTTCTTCCTTTCGTGTTGCGGCATTTATATTTTTATTTTTATCACCAGCTTAGCGCTGCTACATCACAATCGAAAGAAACTCGTACACACAAGTCTTCATAAAAAAGAGAGTGGGAAGAGGGCATCATTACGTATTTGGCATTGCTACTACTATAGTTATTATTATTATTATTGGTGCATCTGCCAAGCACAATCGACGTACTTTACGTTTGCTAAATCATTCATCTTGATAAAACGAGAAAAAGAGAGAGAGAGAGAGTTGTTTTGATGACTGATACAGGCGATAGTGCTGACCTACAGCAGGCCCTAGATGGCCGCTATCCATACTCTCTGCTCTCTGCCTCACTGCGACAGCGCTTTACACAGCGGGAGTACATCACGCGAACAATACAGTACAGTATTCTACGTGCCCATGCATATCATAGATTGCCAGACTTTGTCAAGGTAAATATAACGGAGCGAGAGTACTATCAGGAGATGCTGAGCTACTCTGCTGAGCGCTTGCAGCTGTACCCGTACATTCATCAACACAAAGTTGTGTTTTATACTAGCGAGACGCCCCTAACGTATTACCGCGGCGTTCTTGCATCGATGCTGAGAACAGAACAAAGTTACGACCGTCTGCCTAATTTTACTGCGTGTGACGTGCTTAACCTGCTCGGGGTAGGCCGGAATGAGTACCTGCGCATCACAAAGGAGGTCCGCAGCTCGCTGCGCTGGCACGTGAATCGAAGCTACGTGCCTGACTACCTCCCGCAGGAGCTGCTGCCAAGTGTAGCCCTCGCCCCATTTTGGAGCATATCGCCTGTTGAGATGCCCACAGAGCAGTTCAAGAAGAAGTTTCCTCAAGGAGGCAACACTGGTAGCGGGAGCAGAAGTAACGCTGCTGAAGGCAGCAACACTGGTAGTAGCAAGCTTGTGAGTGACGCCTTTGCCCTCTATAGACTGCTTATTACCAAAGGACGTGCCGCGACAGGGGTGACTGTGACGGTGCCATTCACGAACTACATCGCCGGCGGTAGCGGCGGTCAAAGTTCCTCGAATATTACCGTTGCACCAGTCTCAGCCTCTGCGATGGAAGACCTCGGGGTGAGTGCGTGCTACTTGGCACGTGATACAATGTACGTCTGTGAGCTGCCCGCGGAGCCGCTCTACTACTTGTACCGTAAAGGACTTGTGTTACCATCCTTCACGGTCAGTCCAGAAGAACGCTTCACTGTGCCACCGCTCGAGCAGTTTGTCATGAACCGCACCTCTGATGATCCTCAGGAGCTTCTACTGTGCCGTGTGTTATCCACCCTTGACTCTCGCACGCCAATTCAGCTGCTCGCTCAGCTTCTTATGATGGAGGAGGCAGACGTGTGCAGCGCCGCAAAGCTGCTTCTGCAGCTTGGCCTCGCACAGCCGGTGTCTGCCACTACAGTACCTGACGGCATTGTCACTGGCACCGCTGTCATCCACCCATCCTGGCAGAGCAGCGTGAACGCAGCTCTCAAGGCCTCAGCGCAGCAGTACCAGAAGATGCTCTTGTCATCGACAAATGCTTCGCCGCCAGCCTGCTCTTCGCAAGAGCCGCCTAGTCCTGAGCCAACTCTCAAGCAGCGCCCTGTTAACCGCGGATACGCAAGCGAGGATGCACGTTGCACCTCCCAGTCCGCCTCTCACCTGTTGCCTTTGTCAGTCTCCGAGGAGCTTTTTGCTGATTCTGCAGATGGCACAAAGGCGAAGAGCGCAAGAGGCAAGCGCATTGCGGTGCTGTATGATGCCACGCTCACTGGATTTCTCATGATGACCAACCTGAGCAGCAACCCCACCTTCAAGCAGCTCGCAGTGACACTTTTTGAGGTGGGGAAGATGCCCGACGAGGTGGTCGGCCACTTCTTGGAGCTACTGGGTGAGATTGATCTAGCGGGGATGGATACGTTTGGCGGGGAGGCCGCAAAGTACATTCACAGTGTGCTCTGTCTTCGTGAGTTGCTTCACACACTGAGGTCTATACCGGACCCTGAAGCCCCGAATGTGGGCGGCTCGTCATCTTCATCGTCGTCGTCGTCGTTTGGGGTGGATTTGCTAAAGATTGAGTCTCTTAACGAGTTGGAGGCCACGACGCGTTACTCCGTGCTTGCGCGCAGCTACTGGGCGTACGTAGTGGTGTCGCCTATTGCCAGCGCGCCACTGATTGATGTTGAGCTCAGCTGCGTGTACGGTAACACGGTAGGCTTGATGGCCTCCCCGTGGCTGACACTTTTTGCTTACTCCAAGCTGTGTAATGGCCCACCATCTGTGCTGCTCCCCTTTGGGTTTCTTCCAGGCAGCTGGCCACCATCCTTCTGGGCTCTCGAGGAGGCGGGGGATGCAGTGAAGGAAGAGGAGGTGATGCAGCAGCAACACTGCGGGGACCATGTCGGCAATGGAGGCCAGAGCGATGCCAATGAAGACGAGATGGACATTCCATTAGGTGCTCTCGCTGACACAGTAGTAGGGTACGGCGTGCGTGTGCGCCTGCAGACGGTAGCGCTGGACTCTGAAGTTTCCTACAGCGACCTCCACACCTCGCTACTGCTCATCAATGAGACCACGGCTTCTGCACCTGTGTTTGCGCAGTGTTCAGCGCGTACCCCTCTCACTGCTCGCACGCGTGCGGCCGTTCCTCCATATTCTATGGGACCTACATACAGTAGAGCTAGCGGGGGAGATGCCACTACCGCAACCAGCATCGGTGGCGTGGCAGTGGTAGCTGAGGCAGCTGACTACGTTACGGTAGAGGTAGCCGTACCTTTTACAGCTACTGAGGCTATGGTGCTTGCCTTGGCTACGGAGAAACTGCACGGAGACAGCACCGCGGGCACCTATAGAACAGAAGCCACGGAGAAGTGCTCGGAGGTGTGTTCAGACCCACACGGACGCCTGTGGGGTTGTCTTGAGGACGCGGTGACTACTCTCCACCTGCAGGACTCGATTGGTTACTGCGTGCTGTCGGTCTCCGCCATGTTGTACCGTGGCAGCAGCAGCGAAAGCTCAGAGGCGGAGAGACCGCCACTGCACCATAGTTACTGCGTCGAGAGCGTGTGCTTGGTGCACGTTGGTCTGGGCGTCCCTCTTGTGGAGGTATCGTGCTGCTTGGCGATGCTCAAGTCGCTGCCAGAGCTTCTCACCGAGCCCCGCGCGGAGAGGCACAACACAGCGATGCGGGCGTGCATGAAAGAGTACGGTGAGTTTCTAGAGCGATATTCGCCTGTTACCCGCGAGGTCCACGAACGTATGTCGATACAGACGACGGCGGCGGTAGGACCGATGACCCAGATGCACTTGCGCAATACTGGAGGGAATGGTGGAGCGCCATACCCCGCATTCGCGGTGCTTTTTGACGGCAAGGAGATTTCAATAGTGGACGAAGCCCGTCCACTGTGTGAGTTGTGGTGATTCTCTTTGTGTGCAGTGCCTTCTTCGTAACGATGCGTTGTGAAGATCTTATCATTGGCTTCTTTTTATTTTTGTTTGTTTGCTAAAATAAAGTGAGACAGCTGAACGAATCATTTTTTTTTTTTTTTTTTGGTTGACGCCCTTATATAGAGTTAAAGGTTGGACTCCATTGATGGCTCATGCACTTGCCATTTTTTTTTTTTTAAATGTTGCACTTTGACTGTATGTTTTCATTCATTTTTCTCTCTTTTGCATCTCAATTACAAGCAGAAGCAAAACGTTAGTCAGCAGAACAGTAGAGTCAAAGGTCCTTTATAAATATTTTAAGAGGACAAGGGCTAGCTGTGTGTGTGCCCCCCAAAAGAAACTTTAAATATTGATTGCTGTCTTTGTTGTTGTTGTTGTTGTTGCTGTTTTATCGCATAAGGAACGCCTTCTATCTCACATGATGAACATGACAATATCAGGCATGACGGACGTACCCGCGTTCAGAGCTCTGCCGCTGCGGTTGCAACTCCCTTTTGCAGTAGAATGCATGACCATGTGCACCGTCCCCGTCTCTCAAAGAGAGTTTATTTTTGTTGGCACGCAAGACAGCCGCATTGCTGTGTGTGCGATACAGCCAGAGGCTGGCGGTAGCGAGTACAGTGCAGTGCTAATTCATATGGAGACTAGCCGACGACGTAGTCCTGTACGCTTCTTAGCGCCACTGATTGAGTGCGGAGTTTGCGTGGCACTCGTGGGAGACACAATAGCCGTTCATCGTCTTGACGCGGAGAAAGTCACGTCTGTAGGGATGGGGGAGCTTTCTGCGCTCACGACACACCGTCAAGTGGTGACTGTGTCTGTGCGTAAATACAGGGCGGCCTACACTCTTGCAGTCGTTACCAAGAAGGCTGTGCAGCTGTACGAAGTGCGATCTGACATTAACTCTGGTACATGTGTGCTGGTGCCGCTGAGGGAGTGCCCCCACCCAATTCTTATTCCCGATACCCCGCGTGCGGTGGCGTGGACTGCGCTGCCATGTGCGCTCATTGTCGCGACGAAGCGTGAGTACTTGCTCCTGCACTGCGCCACTGGGGAACTGGAGCGTCTCTTCGCAGTCGGGGCTTCGAGGAGTGCCACGCGTGCGGTAAGCGAGGCAGCACAGCAGGCATTGCCCTCCTCGTCATCAGCGGCAGTACCCTTCCTTATGTCTATGGCTCCAGTTCCTGAAGTGCTGGCGGCGGTGGGGCCTCAGTCTCATTGGTGTGCGCGTCTTCTACGGGACGGGACACCGGCTCCAGGCGAGAGCGACTTTATATGGCCTGGAGTGCCTCTTAGCGCTGCTTACGTTCATCCCTTCACACTCGCCGTGCATGCCGCAGGGCAGCTCTCTGTGTACTTCCCACTTCTCACCACTCTTTATACTCAAACCGATGCGGTCAGTGCATCATTGGAGCCTTGTGCTGGCGGCAGTACACCCCCAGTGCTGTGCCAGGCAATAGATATACCTGGTGTGGGCACGATTGCTCAGGCCATTGGGTACACTGATATGGGTAGCGGCTCCTCTGCAGCTGTGGCCTCTGCTGCTGCTGCTGCCTCTCGTCCTTGCGTAGCGGTGTTAGATCACGCAGGTACTCTCTTCCTACTGCAAGCGACGCCAGCAGAGGCACAAGTGCGTGCACTTGCTGCGACTGGCCGTCTTGAAGCAGCGCAGCTGCTCTGCCAGCTGTACGCATCGCGTGGACTGAGCCCTGACGTGGCTCGTCATGTGAAGGTAATGATAGCGTTGAGACACTACAAGAGCGGTGCACTTTCACAGTGTGTGCGGGTGTTACGCGACGCAGACGTGGAGGTGCAGGTGATACTGGCGTTGTTTCCAAACGTTCAGCCTATGCAAGCGGTGGACGCTACCTCCCTACCAGTGGAAGTCATTCAAGCTGCTAAGGAGCGGCAGGCGAAGATGGAAGATGATATGTCACGTGGCGTGCAGGAGGCATTGCCGCCCCTTGCGGAGTACCTCACGCTCTTGCGGAACCGGCTGCCACGCAGCGGAGAAGCTGCCCTTCGTCCCAACGACGCTGGTGCAATCGTAGACGATGCTGCCGCCCTACGATCGTATTTGGATACCGCACTGCTTAAGTGCCTTGTCCTTGCAGGGCAGGAAGCGGCAGCTCTAGAGCTTGTCGACACAAGCGCAAGAGGCGCACATAGTGGGTTAGATACAGAAGCGTCCGCTTCGAGGGACCTAGAATGGAGTAGGACGTTGATGGAGCACCACCAGTGGGTGCTGCTGGCCGCACTCTGGCGCAAGTGGGGTGACCGGCATGAGAAGACATTGTCCCTACTGAAATTCTTGTGTCTTACAGGCTCCACTGTAGCCAGTCCCGAGGAGCTACCGTTGCCGAATACGATGACAGAAAGCGTGGAGGGATTTGAAGGGAAGGAGACCTTTCGTGCTGCGCTGGCGTTATTCTCTGCGAATCTGCAGCGAAGACATCTCTTTCAAATCCACTCACAAACTGCACCAAGTGGTGGGGCCAGTAACAACGACAACAGCAATAGGAGCGAGCTCTCAGTGGCGCACACCTTCGTTCTACAACAGGACCTCACGCCGCTTGCGGAGGTTGCAATGCGTTCATATATCAAATCCATTGATCCGCCGATGCGAGAGCAGACGTACGTGGCGGAAGAGAAGCCTTTCGCGGCACGGGCAGTGGCGGCGGTTGTCGCCGCGACCTACCTCGGTACTCTTTCACTTGCGAGCACATCCGACGCGCGTGTCTTTGCCCAGCACATGCCGTGGCTCCTGGAAATGATGCCGACTGCCTGCTCCTTAGCACCACTGCTTACACCTACCAACCTGCCCTTCTATCGACAATCCCTTGCTATTATTTGTGGCTACGCCGGTGTGCAGACTGCGCCAGCAAGAGAGAAGGTAAAGGAGGAGGACACTCCGCGTGATGCACGTGCGTTACGGTTAAGGACAGTTCTGGCAGACTTCCTTTCGTCGATTATTGCGTATCTGGACGAGGCAGCAGCTGCGACGCCTATTGGAGCAAACACGTCTGAGGACGGCGCTGCAGATGTAGACACAGGTACGGCGGGTTACACACACAGCGACACTGATATTTATACCCTCTACTGGCAGACTTTGGCGTGGATAGTACGTGCGTCTGCCGGTCTTGCTGCGGCTAGCGAGGAGACGGACATATACCGTCCACAACTACTGCGCTTCCTTTCATCCTCGTCCTGTGTGGACTTGGCAGGTGCGGAGGTCTTCTTTGAGCAGCCTGAATGGGCTTCAGCCTGCGCAGCGGAGCTCGAAGTGATCTACCGGCGCCGCAAGCGCCATCGTGCGGCTATTGCCATGTACATTCCATGGTGCTCTCATGCTGGGGAAGCTGGCGCGGAGGACCGCGGTGGTCATGCTTCCAATACAAACAATGCAGATAGGTCTGAGAGACTGGCGTCTGCTGCGCGTTACGCAGCGACTGTGAAGGAGCAAGACGGCGATGGTGATGCGTTCCGTGAGCTCTTCATGTGCCTTCTCCCCCTTGGAGATGCGAGTAGTGATATTTTGACTAGGACGCAGCTGCAACGCGAGCAAGGGCTCGCAGACGCGTTGCATATATTGAATACCTGCCCGCACGTCGATCCACTGGCGGTGCTGCCCATGCTACCAGATGACTTGTCCCTCAGCAATGCTGTTTCTACACGGTGGCTTGCGTCCGCTCTTCGTGATAGCACGGCATCATGCAATGACGCGGAGCTGTGGCTCGGCATGTGCGAAGCGCGAAAAGCTCGAGCAGAGCGTAACCGGAGCTCTTCTTATGCGCAAGGGATGGCAGTGGTGACTCCTGACACTCGTTGTGATGTGTGTAGACGACCGTTGCATGCAGATAGCGTGCTTGTGTGCTATCCAGACGGCACCTTGGCGCATCAGGCGTGCGCGCCAGATGTGAGTGTATCGCCTGTGTCTCATGTGGACTTTTGTCATGGAGTGGCTGCAGCATGGCCGGAGGAGGTCTGAATGTGTCCGTATGTGGAGGTGCGGAGGCACATAAAAGATGGAGTAAGGTGCATATCTCTCTTTCCCTCCTTGTATACTACTATGATATTACTTGATTCTGCAAAGTTAAACAGTAATCGTTCTCTCTCTCTCATTTTTTTTTTCCTGAGCGTGTTGTACCTTGAATGCCACACTAACAGAGAGATACATATGCATTTATCTCATCTGCTTCTTGTTTTTTTTTCAAGATTTTTTTTTCTCTTTATTCCCATCTTTTTTTTTAAAATAAATAATTGTATCGAGGTCGGACACACATACTTCAGTAAATTGTGAAGCTATTACGTTCTCAGTAGTTTCACATACGTTCAGATTGTGGACGATAACTAGACGTTTCACTGAGAGCTTCGACACACATTGGCTCTACAAGGTTATTTCACCGTTGTGCCTCTTTTAGATAAGAAGCAAAAAGTGCATACATACATACATACATACGTACACACACGCGCGCGTACACAACGTAAATCACTATTTATACGTATCTTGAACGCTTAGAATAATTATTATTGTTTTTATTTTTAGAGTTTTTTTTTTTTCTGACTTTTTATTTATTTTAGATACTTGAGTACCTTGAATTCATCGAGTTGCACTTTTTTTAGGTATATATATTTGGTTTACAGCAACGACATGCGCGAGAGTTTAGAGGGAACGGCCGCCTTGCGCGAGTTATCACCGGAACTTAGCCCAATCTCATCAGAAGAGGAGAGCGCGGCAACGGACGCGGCACGCCAGCTTGAGGAGCTTGTATCTCTTCTGCAACGCCCACGTGCGACGTACAGTGCGTCTACCAGTAGTGCCAGCGCTAGCAGCGCCAGTGGTGGGTTCGGCGGTCATATTAGCTTCTCAGAGTTTTGCGTACTTGCTCGGTCTCTAGGGTGGGGCCGCGAGGATGCGGAGGACTGCTGGTATGATATTCTTATGGGCGTGCCAGCGCGTGAGGCGACGGACATGCAGCGTGTTGCGGATCTTGTATGTGCGTACTGCCACATCTCCGGCACTATCCCACGACTTTCACCATCATTGCGGGCGATGTGTGAAGCGTCTACGGCTCCACCACTGCCGATGACGACGAGAGAGCCAAGCAGCTCTGTGCCTCCTCCACCGCAAGGGGAGCAAGGTGACATGCAACACGACAGCATCCATAAGAAAGAAGGACACTTTGCACGTGATGCACCACAGCACACCCGCGCACCCAGCAAGACCGCGCCGCAAGGAGAAGCGGCTGCAGCGGCACATAGTACCGAGAAGGCGGAAGTATTGAAGCGTTTTTCAGTAGACACACTCTCTAGCGCGAGGAGAAATAGGCACACCGACGTGAGTACTATGGAGCATCAGTTGACTAGGCGGCAGACACCACACAGACGTACTGTGGGGGCTGATGGTGATGTAGCTCACAGAGGAGCTTCGCCTGTACATGGCACAGTAAAGAAATCGTCTCGGAAATCTGAGGACGAAGTCGAGGGCGTCTTCACGCGACTACATAAGCATGCTGCAAAGGTGCGTGGCAACACAAAGACGCAGACAAGCGGCTTTACTCGTCCAGTTCATCAGTCGCACGCTGAGAGGGAGGCGGCTTGCTGCACCTTCAAGCCCTCTATCACACCCTATCCACTCTCAGCAAGAAGCACTAACACCGCTCAGCAGAAGAGAGCAGTGCCAGCACAGACACCGCCACCATCAGCAAGGTCACAACCACCTGACACCGGCGATGACCTGAAAACAAAAGAAACGAGGACGTCCTCGACACCAACGAGGCAGGCACGCAGCAGCGGCAGCAACACGACACCCAGTCCCAAGGCGCACAAGCAGCGCTATACGCGAGCCACTCAGTCGTACTACGCCAAGCTTATTTCTACACCAGGGAGTGAGTCAGGCGCGCATAAGCGCGATCCCTTGGAGCAGTGCCCAGAGACCCCACGTGTGACGTTCAACCCACCTCCAGGCCCCTCTTCTGCAGTTCCTGCTGGATACGTGGAGGAGGTGGCGCGACGGCGGCGGTTTATGGCGGCTCGAGAGACTGGCAGCTTCGAGGCAACCCTCCGTGGCACTTCCACTCAAGCAGAAGAGGCGGAGCGGGAGGCTCTCTTGTCCAAACCCATTCTTAGACTGCCACTGCATGGAGGCGCTGGCACACCTCAGAGGAGAGGCAGAGCCAGCGGGACACGTGACAGCGTTGTGGATGTGCGGCTTGCATCTCCCCACAGGCAGATCCCTGATGTCTCCTCCTCGCTTGCGCGCATGCCATTGGGCAGTTTAGCCCCCGCTGTTGCTGCCACTTCAACCGCTTCAGGGGCGACCTCGAGCGAAACGATGAGTTACAGAGCTCTTCATGAGCAGGAGGTGGCGCTAGCACGGAGTGCGGTGCGTACTAAGCTTCACCCTCCTCTTGTATAGACACACACACAAGAGAGAGGGAGAGAGAGAGAGGTATCACAAGTGATGGCTCGCAGGCTGCAACGAAGGGAAAAGCAATCTTTTTTTTTTTTTGACCTTTTGCTCGACATTTCGTGTTTTCCTTCTATTCCTCTTTAGGCTATTGCTGTGTGTCTATTTCTTCTACTCTTCTTTCTCCCCCCCTTCTCCTCCCTACCCTTGTATATCTACAACCATAAACACAAATCTCTTTTTTTTTAAAAAAAAGAAGAAAATAACAACTTTATTCTATCTTCTACATGGGGGCGAGACTCCAGCAACGTTCATTGGCGGCTGTGACTAGCGCGAGTGAAGATAGAGATGAGGGGCCTTCTGGAAAGTGCGGGCCTATTAAACTGGCAATATAAATAATTCGACCATAATGTTCTCTTACATCTGATTTTTTTTTTTTGGCACGTAGCGAGCGAATACTTACGCACACGCTCTCTTTCTCTCTCTCTCTTTGTGGTTGTGTGCGTGCACACTTATAGATATGCCCTTTATTATGAGTGAGTGCACTAGTGACACCGCTGTCATGGTAGAGGGCGAGGCTTTTTATCAACTATTGCATTTCACATTACCCACGGCAGCAGTAGCACCAGCAGCATCTCCTGGATTGCCCACTGCACACTCTAATAATTACCAGTGTCCCTCCGCAGATACTGCATTTGAGTTTTCTCTTCGTGCGTATCGTACATTGCCGCCTTGCGACGCCATTGCACTTTTAAGCGGGGAAGACGAGACGGGCCTTGTTGTTTGGGCAGGTGCCTTGGCCTTTGTAGAGTGGCTGATCCACGCGCCAGAGATGCTACGAGATCATGTATGTGGAGGAAGCGGAGCTAGCCTTGTTGAGCTGGGCTGTGGCTCTGGCGCCGTCACTGTGGCTGTCCGCAAGCTGCTTGCAGCTACACTGCCTAGTACTGAAGAAGCTACACCACGGAATATACGCATGTTTGCGACAGATGGCAACGTTGAGTGCGTCTCGCTTTCACAGCGCAATATAGAGGAACAGGGGAGGAGTACTCTGAAGGACGGCATTGAGTGCCGAGCGGAGCTGCTGCTATGGGGACGCCAAGGCTCAAGTGACCACCTCGACCGTTACTTTGAGCACCGCCCCTCCAAGGCGGTTGTGCTCTCTGCGGATGTAATCTACTCTTTAGAAGCGGTATCATTTCTTGTAGAGACCGTGAAGGCGCTCTATGCGTCGTTTTGCCAACAACAGCGCCAGACACCCCAGCAAGGCACGCATCAAGGTTTTGAGTGGTGGCTTCTGTATACACCACGAAGTCTCTCGAGGGCAAGCAACGAGGAAATATTTGATCGTCTTACATCGACGCTAGCAGAGCTTGCGGAGTGTGGTTGGCGTGTGCAACGGATACCGCTGCCGGCTGGTTCCATCACGAGTGGGTTTGAGGCGGAGAGGGACGTAGTGTCGGATGCTTTACTCGGGTGCATATTCATCATCTCGATGGACTAAAGAAAGCAAATGCGATCTCGTATAGCGAAAACGCTTCCATTTTTTTTTTTTAAACGCTTGCAGTGATGCCCATATATATGCCTGTTTATCTCCTTTGGACTCAATGCCACATTTTCTTCTCTTTCTCCCCACCTCCTCTTGCTCATTACATTGAACTTGTTTCTTCGCTGATTTATCATCGCCTTTTTTTTTTTTATAAATTCTTGTCAGATACACACTTTGGGAGCCGGTGTGTTCATGTACAGACATAGGTGGCTGTAGGCACCACACAATCTTGAGGAAAGAGCATTATATACTAGTCGTTTGAGTTGTCATAACCACGAGCAAGGAGCCCTTGCTGGAACTTTACGGAGGACCAAAGAAAAACAAATAGAGAACATTATTATTATTATTAGTTTTCATTTTAATATAGCTGAGCCCCCACTTAATGCGCAGTTATCCAGGCGGCAAGAAGGAAACCCCCTTCACTCGGCATCTTGCAGAGCGCAAGGCCAGCTGCGGTGAGACAGGAGCAGGGGGAGTAGCTCGTTCACTGCCAGCTATAGGAAGACCACATAGTATCACACCTGTCCCCACTGGCTTTTCCTCTTCTGCTGCAGCGCGACACTCATCTTGCAGTGTGGATGGCATAGACGGACCCGCCATGTCACTTCAGCAAGATTGCAGTGCGGGCAGCGCTAGCGATGCCATCGCTGCATCACGGGGCTCTATTGCCCAGCGACACACAGGCACCAGTATGACAACATCTGTATCACCTACTTCTAGCCCCAGCATCACGTACACCATCTCAGAGAAGACTACACAGAGGGAGTTGATTTCTATCATTGAACGCCTTCAACAGGACCTTAACCAGCGCACGAACAGTGTGAATGCTATTCAGCGCAACTTCACACGTCTCAGTGAGATGCTACGGCGCAATCAACAGGCCATGGTGGAACTGACGGCAGAGTTAAACTCCTACAAGGAAAGGGAGAAGGACAACACGGCGGAACATAAGGTGCTAGCCGCGGTGAGAGCGGAGATGGACATCCTCTTGGAAGAGCAGAGACGCCTCAAGACTGAGCACGCACGTGATGCTGAGGATCACGCTTCTCGTGTGCAGGTACTTGAAAGTCAAGTGGAGGTGGCCAGCGCACACGTGGCGGCACTGGAAGGAGACTGTGTAGTACTGCGTGAGAGGCTGAAGGACCTTGAGGCAGCTCGAGAGCGGGATCGCGTGCGGGTGGGTGAGAGTCGACGTCAGGCTCTAGCCATGGTGGAGAATATGAGGAACTACGTTGAGGTAAAGTTAGCTGGCGGTGATTCCACCCAAGCAAACGTGATCGGGGCAGCTCTAGTTGTTGATATCAAACCAGCTACTGGTCCTTGCGCTTCTTCGCCTGGTAAGGTTTGCCAAGGTGAAGATGACGATGATGAGACCTCTACTGTGTCTCTGAAGGAGATGGAGGTACTTTGCACCAGCATACGCGATATGACCGATAGGGCGGCGCTTCAGGCTACTGACATGCGTGCAAAACTCACACAGACGGAGGCACAACTGCACGAGTTTCAGCAACGATGGGATACTGAGGGAAGAGAGGCACGAGGAGAGAACAAGCAGCTTCAGGACCAACTTAGGCGAACGGAGAGTGCATATCAGCAGCTGACAGAAGAGTGCCAGCGGTGCAAGGGTGAAAATCAACAACTGCGGTGTGAAGTGCAGCAGCTGCAGGGGGACCAGGAAGACCTCAAGAGGAGGCATGAGCAACTTCGGAACCAGCACCAGAGTCTACAAGAGGCTCACACAGCACAGCAAAGTAAGCACCATCTAAAGGACTTGGAGGGTTTTATTGAAGGGGAATTCCATGCTCGTGCTATCATCAGAGCTGCATGCGATGTCAATTTCACGTCTCTTGTTGCGATGGGTGAAATGCTGCGCAAGTTCGCGTCGGCTCAACGCGCTGCTCAAGTGAAGGCAGAGAGACAGGTTGTTGAGCAGGCGGCGGCAGCAGCACTTGCAGCAGTTCAAGGCAGGGAACCAGCGGAGAGAGAGCTGCAGACTCGTGTGGCGCAGCTAAAAGTGGAGTTAGCCTCTGTCTCAAAGGACGGAGCGCACGAGCGGAGAGCACGAGAGTCAGCTGAACACCGTGCAGCGGTCTTGGAGGACACTTCCAGGCGCGCCAGAGATGAAGCAGAGCGTGTGTCAAGCATGCAGGCGACACAGTTGTTGTGTCTTGCAGAGGATGGCGCTAGAGAGCGGGTTAGATGCTCAGAGGCACACGCAAGAGGGTTACAGACTAGCCAGTGGGCACACACTGTACTGGGCGAAGCCTGCGCGTGTGAGAGACGTGCGGGGATGGAGGCTGCAAATGCAGGGCGGGCTGCTCAGCAAAACTTGGATAATATGGTGGCACTCACTGCACTGGAGCGTGCGGAGATTGTCGCGCGTGAGGCTCTGTTGATGTCGGCCGGCAGTTCTGTTGTTCTGTCTGTACACAAACAATGGCATCTAACATGCTTTTCCGTGTCTGCTTACGCCACACGTGTGTCACAGCAACTGCAAGAGAAATGCCATGCGTGGTCACAAGCCGAAGGACAGCAGAGGCTGCAGTTGGAAGAGGCACAGACTGCTCAGCGTGCTGCCACCGCCAGAGCAGCTGAACTTCTTGACAGGACAGTGGATCTGCAAGCTGAGGTGCACCGCGTGAGGGACGAGTGTGCGGCGATTGCGAGGGAGCAGGGTGACCAGCGGCAGGTGGCACTGGCCTCTCTACAGAGGCTCAAGGCGGCTGAGGAAGCGAGCGAGAGCACATACTCGTGTCCTATCTGTTTTCAGCTTTATAGACGTCCTGTCACCTGTGTACCATGCGGTCACACATATTGTGTTGAGTGTTTAGTCAAACACATACGCAACAAGGCATTAACTGCGGCTCACAAGTTACTACCCACTTCTTCTGAGCAGGCCGCTCAAGGGTCTGTCCCTGTTTTTGGAGATGAGAAGCTGTATTGCCCAGAGTGCGGCACGCAGAGTGTGCGAGAGGTCACACGTACAAAGGCTCTGGAAGCTCTGGCCTCCAAGTTTGACTATCGAAGGCAGGTACTTCAGTCCATTCTAAACGCCCTCTCCTCTTAGCACGTGCCTGCATGGTAATGCTTCATTATATGGCTGTAGATTTATGTCTAGGCGCGCTAAGTGCTGTTGTTGTTGGGGTCACATACTCATTTCTTTTTTTTTTTGTTTTCTTTTTCTCTTTCTTCTTCTTTTCTTTTTTTGTAATTTGCCTCAGAGTCGCATGTAGCTGACTGCTTTTGTTTTTGCCAACTCTGTCTTCTCTACCCAGGAGACGGAGGTAAATGGGGAACACAATATCAATACACAAGGGGGATTAAATATTTATATTTATATATACACACGATGTTGTATTCGAGTCGCTAAGTACTCTTGTTTGCACGTGGCGCCGTCTTTTTTTTTTTTTTCTATTCATCTTGATGTGACTATACTTTAGAAACATACTTTTCTTATCCCTCGTTTTTCCTCTGCTTTAATGATTGACAAATTTCCCATAGCCGGCTGAGTTTTCATCATATCTTTATTACGGAAACGAAGTTACTGCCTTTTTTTCTAGCAATTACTATAAATATACTTCTTTTATTAGACATCAGCGCGCAACCGTCGCTGCATTTTTAAAAATATCTTTTCTTTTTTTCTTTTTGCTTCCCTCACTTCACGGTGTTCTTTTTTTTTTCTCTCTCTTTGAGTTGATTCACTTGCCATGCCGTTCCCACGCTCTGCTGGGGATGGACGGACGAGGAAGTGCGCCACTCGCCGCTCTTCCGACGCACTACGCTCCACTACTGCGCGTGTATTCTTCGGCATCGCGTTGCTCGTGTCTCTTTGTTCTGGTTCAACCCCAATGGGCGGGCATTATGGCGAGCTGAGCAATACCATCACCGGTACCAAGTGCCCCAGTGCGCTTCAGCAGCTTGCCACTTTTGCCGCGATGGAGGAGGTCGCTGAGGAGGAGAATCTGAACTGGGGCTCCACCGCTGTCCTCAGCCCGTCGCAGCACACCATTCAAGAGAGGGCTGTCGCGGCGGCGTCCGCACGTGCCATAAGGGCTATCGACGCCAGCACAAACACAGATGCTGCTGAACTGCCGGCCGCCGTGGACGATGGTGTGGCAGAGGAGAGTAAAGCAAAGGACGAGGCGCAGTTCAGCAGCAGCAGCTCATCACGCCGCCGTCCACACCGCCGTCAGCACCGCAAGCGTGGCGTCAAGGGGAGTGACACCACATCTCTGTGCGACACTGCCTGCGATAGTGTACGAAGTGGTGATGCGCTTTCTTCTTCTTCTGACACAATGTCGCTGTCTGACGTGTCTTCTGCATCAACGGATGCCTCGATTGCAGCTACCGCAGCCACGACGATGTACACGCCTAGGGAAATCTACAATAACTACCCCGACACTCTCGCCCGCGTGTGGACACAGCTACATGTGATGGAAGTGGCTTACAGCACTCGCAATAACAACTTTGTCCATATTTCAGAGAGATTTCTACAGTATGAGCGCATGTATCCTATTGTGTACCGCTGCGAGTTGGCCAACGTGGTGGCCGCCACTGCTCACTGCCCTCGCGCTGCTGCGGTCGAGGCTGAGCTGCTCGCGAAACCACAGGCTGGTCTGGAGTCTTCTCGCTACTGGTCGTGTGATCGATGCGGACGCAAGCACGAAGTTGTGCGGGAGATGTGTATGCGGTGCCGCGCGCCTTCGCATTTTGCCAAGCTGTTTATGGGGCAGGTTGTGAAGGAGATGAACTCTGCAGGGACTGTGCTCGCCGTGTTACACGCCGCCAGACCCGATGTGACCGTACATCGCATTGAGAGCCACACAGACGCAAACGGCAGAGGTAAAGGCTGCGCTTCGGTTTATGTGGGACGTGAGCATGCCGCAGAACTGGTGAAGTTGCTGCATAAAAATGTGTACTTGGATCTTCATGCGAGCACAGGCGGGGTTGTTATGAACTACGTCTACACAGAGCAGCGCGCATGGCTTGGGGCGTTGGCGCAGATCCAGTCGAGCGTGCCGGGCCGTTTTTCGTGGCTGCCGTGGTCGCCGATGGTGGTCGAAGAAGCTGCGAGCGACGCAGGAAGCGTTGCGCACTCACCTCGGTTTTGCAAAGGAGGCGACGTGAATAAGGGTGGCAAGCAACTACGTGGTGGCGGTGGCGTGATACCAGCTATGGTGGGTCATTGATTTATGAAGGCATTACGCTTCACAGTAGCCTGAGGTCGATGGCTCGTGCGTTAAGTGTACGTCAGCCCTGGGATAGATACAGTCAATGAAGAATGCGTGTGCGTATAGTTATTTATGCACGTCTGTGCCAGCACTCTGCAGTTCCAATGAGAAACAATAGCGGGAATGAGCCTATGCTGTGTTGATGATTTGCACAACCCGTTTTACTTGTATTTGAATAGAGCAAATATTTTTTTTTTTGTTTGTGTGTTAAAGCGTATCTTTTTTTTTTTCTTCAATTGAAATGATTTCATGATGAAAGTGCTTCTCATCTGTTTAATCCACTTTTTTGTATTACCATTTTTCCTTTTAGCGCGCGAGTACATGTGTGTAAGGTGAGGAAAGGAATGTTTTTTTTTTTTTTTTTTGCCTTTTTATCTGTTCAGTTTGGCCACTTTAGAAGGAAGAAAGAATAACTTCTATGTCTGACGATTGAAACGAGAGATACGACATAGCAGAACAGCAATATATATATATATATATATATATATATATATATAAAAGAGAAAGGGGGAGAGAGGATGCAGTAAGATTTTTTGGTTTTGCTTTCACTTGGACAAAATTATGAAAGCGAACGGGAAAAAAAATCTAACTAGTGCGTTCGGTGTGCAAGCGCGACAGCGTGTGATATAGAATGCTGATGCATATTCGTACTCCTCAATATTACTGAGCCAATGCACGAATATACACCAAGAGATAAATTTTATAACACAAAAAATGGGAAATAAATGCACTCGTAAAAATATATGTTGCAACTGCAAGCCACACGACATCATAATATATGTAATGGGTGTGATGGCTTCCGAGCGAAAATGAAAGCGAAACAGTCAGATATATATTCCTTCAAACAATACTTTGTTTAAAGACATCTTTATTGCTTACATTTTTTTTATTTTATATATACACAGAAAGAGAAAAGAAAATATGGCAACAGTAGATACTAAATGGACGATTCATCAATTGACTATTGGACAGCGCGAATTCTCAAATTGAAGGCATGCCCGTAGTGGAATCAGATTGTACTAGGGATACATATGTATGCTATGAATACTTCTACTTTGATTACATTTTGGTTCTTTTATTTTTCGCATGATTTTATCTTAAGGAAACGTACAAACACTTATTCACAGATTAACAAAAAAAGGAAAAGGCTTGACGAACTTTCTTTTTCTTTTAGGGCACTCGATATGGGAGGCGATGAGGAGGAGGATGAGGAGGAGTTCGTTGTACGGGCGGTGCACCTGCAGCGGACCAGCCCTAATTTCGCAGAGTTTTGCATCACACATGTGACCAACAAACGATATCAGTTTCTCTTCTCACAGACAGATACTCCACAGCGCCGCTTATATCTGAGGCTGCTCGACAAGGCACGAGCCTCGCAGGATGTGAATTCGGAGAGAAGCGCAACTCGCCAGAAGGAACTCTTTGCGCTTGGTCAGAATACCGCACACGGCGTCATATCTCTGCGCGACGTGCGGGCGATGTGGGAGGCATGCCATCTGTTGGTTCACCCAGAGCGTGGAGTTGCACGTGGCCCCCACACACCACATATGTTTGCTTCGATCGAGAAGCTTTCTGACTTTGTCGCTGAGGTTTTGCGCGCCGCGCATCATCAAAAGAAGGAAGAGGTGAATGCGTCTGTCCAGTTTCAGGTCTCTCGCGCCACCATGACAGAGTGCTTTTTAGTTGTGCACACCTATCTTATTGACGAGCTTCTCTATTTGCATCGGCAAAGGAAAGTGCGTAGTGTGGCTCTGTGCCAGCGCCGCGTGGAGGAAGAAGAGACAGAACCAGCAGCGTCATCAGTGGACGGTGCTGTGGCTGGTGGGGACGACACGTCTTATGTAGAAGCTGCTGCCACCATATTTTTTATGGTGGCTGCGTTGATTGCGTTACATCGGTCGCAGAACGCTGTGTGGATGCAGTACGAGAGTAGCATGGAGGAACCCGCTCACCCATCGCCAGCTGTTCTCTATTATCAAGAAGCCTTTGAGTATTACTGCCTGTGCATGCTAGAGGGCTTTGCCCACTACATACGGCGTGCTACTGACAGTGCAGCAGCTGCAACAGAGTCCGGTATTGTATATGTCGGTGAGACGGTGGATGCCTGGTTGGCGGACCCGTGGATGTCACCCGCCACATCTGAATCCTTTAAAATACTACGGGCACAGCTGACAGGTGGCGGAGTGTAGGGGCGCTATGGAGTTGCCCTTTTTGAACTTGAAATGAAAAACCACAGCAACAGCGAGGAGAAACAGTCATTGGAAAGAAGACTGACAACTACTGCCACTATGCTTCTTTTTATTTCATTTTTCACCACTATGTCTCTCTGTATATACGTATATATTAGGAGGATTCGTATTATATATTTTATTTTGTTTTGTTCGCACTTGCATCACTGCAGTGCTATCTATCTCGCACTCTTCATTATCTGTATCTCTTTCTCTCTTCTTATCACCCCGTTTTATCATTATTCATACCTTTCATAGTTTTTAGTTTTTTTTTTACAATTAGCACAACGTCGAAGTTTGTGACACTTACGTATAGTATCCGGCGTCATCTTCCGCTATCTACATTTGCAACGGCGTTAGCACGCACGACCAGTTCATTTGCCAGCGAGCAGAACTGTCTTCCAGGCGGCGAGCCATCGATTCTATACACTAGGACATCACCTATGAACTCTACAACCGACAACAAGAATGCTGAACAGCAGCAGCAGTCAGGTACTGCAGTATCTAAAACGACAGCCAGCACTGACTACTACTTTGATTCTTACAGCCACTATGGCATTCATATGGAGATGCTCAAGGACTACCATCGTACAACCAGCTACCGCGATGCCATGTGGAAGAACACGTACATGTTCAAGGACAAGGTTGTTCTCGATGTGGGCTGCGGCACTGGTATTCTCTCCATGTTTGCCGCTAGGGCTGGCGCACGCAAGGTAATTGGCATTGACTGCAGCAGTGTTGCTATCCAAGCCAGGCAGATTGTGAAGGACAACGGCTTTGAGGATGTAATTACCATCATCCAGGGTAAGGTGGAGGAACTGGATCTAGATGAGAAGGTCGACATTATCATCAGTGAGTGGATGGGCTACTTCTTGCTCTATGAATCTATGCTCAACACAGTTCTGTACGCGCGCGATCGTTGGGGCACGAAGGACGTGAAGATCCTCCCAGACCACGCCAACATGTACATATGTGGCATCGTTGATCCGCAGTACCGTGAACAGAAGTTTGAGGTCTGGGACAATGTCCAGGGCCTTGACTTTTCTTACTTCAAGCGCCTCAGCCACATTGAGCCTCTCATTGATACTGTTGATCCGGATCAGATTTCCACCAACATGGTGCCATTCTTCTCTTTTGATATCAACACCGTCACTGAGACTGATCTCTCATTTGAGAGCGACTTCACTCTGGAGGCCCACCGCGGCGGTGCCGTAGATGCTCTCTCTGTGCACTTTGATACCCCCTTCTATGCTGGCCATGAGCCCGTGGTGCTGGACACCTCCCCTCACATGACCCCCACCCACTGGCGTCAGACGGTGCTTTACCTCTTCCATCCGCTCATAATGAAGAAGGGCGAGAAGGCTACCTTCCACATGTCTTGCAAACCCAATCCTGGAAACCCACGTGACCTCGACATTGCCCTCCACGTGTCCTTCAGTGGCGGTCTGCAGTCCTGCAACTACGATCAGGACTTCCGTATTCGATAGGGCGATACAGAGTAGCGTGCTCGTCTTTTTAGAACAGGAGGTCACGGGGATGCGATTAGAGCATAAAGTGATGTTCTTTTTTCCTATTAGTCGTATGGCAGTGCGCTGTAGGTTCACGAAATTATTTTATAAAAAGAGAGAGTAGAAAGAAAATGCCAGTAAATCAACAGTTCCACCTCAAGGACTTTACAGTGCGATAACGCGGATAAGAAGGCTACCGACTTCATTGTGAGAGAGATAAAAATAGAAACATCTCACCAATGTTATGAGATGTGGATGTGGCGACAGCGGGTGCCCTGAATTGGTTAATTTAAGTAATATATAAAACAAGGACACTTTTATTAGTACGAAAAAAGATATCTATGAAGCCTACGTGCGGAGGTGGCAAGTTTGAAGTGCCAGATAGTTAAGGCGACAAGCGCGAGCTTTAGACTCTCTGAGAATACTTCCCAGGCGTTTTGCATGCATAGGTGAGCGTGGCTGTGTGTCGGCTGTTTGCCACGTTAGGTGCGCTGCTGATCACTTATCAATACATATGAATATGGGCTTTCGACACTCCCTTTTTTAAATTTTAAATGCTCTATTTGCTTTTTCTTTCACCTATCTATAAATGGCAGGTATAGTCCTCCTACAAGTGCTGTAGATTCTCAGGATATTATACTAGAGCGCGTTGCGCGAACCGCTGCTCTTGCTTCTTCAGTGCTGAGCGTGGAACACATACAACAGTGTGTCCTGTGATTTGGTGCACAGGTAAGTCCCCTGCCCAGTGGACGTACATCCACAGACACACACGTAAATATATGTATATTCAGAGAAACGTTTTCTTCTGTTTACTGTTTACTGCCATTTAGATTTGCTGCGGGCGTTGTACTACGTGAGACATACACTTGGGACAGAAAAATATACAAAAAAAAGTTAGTGGTTTTTTTTTTTTTTTATACTGTAAATTTGCATACTATAGGCTAGGGGAGGGGCATTTCACATGCGTCTTGAAGACAAGTCTTTTCCTCAAGGAGTGCCGCCAGCATCCCAGACGCCACTACCGTGCCGACAGCTGAGGCGGGAAGTATTATTGAGCAAACAGATCTTTTCATCAACGTATCCGGTGCCGTCAAGCAGCAGTTTTAATTCTTCTCCGGTCGTTCCACCTCTTATCCCCTCTCACTTTCTAAAATCTCAAGATAAGGATGCTGTACCGTCGAGCCGCACTTCACGCAAGCAGCAGTATGATCAGCAAACAGAACGAGTCCTCGGGGTCGCGGAGGACGGCAGAGCGGTGCTTGATAAATCGAATGCACGGAGAAATACAAGCCGGAATGATGTCGATGGAATGGCCTTTGCTCAGGCAATACCCAAGAGCTACACAAATCGTAGCTCTGCACTTAAGGAGAACAATATGAGCGTCTCGCAGCAGCAACGCCGCGGTGCACATGCTTCACTAACTCCGCCAGGGAGCACTCGCGGTGGTCGCACTACTCCGCCCCCCGCCGTGGCCACAAGTGCGACCAATACCGCACATGGCTTGAAACGAAGCCTGAAGCCGCTGGTTGGGTCTCCGCGGACTCCTCTTCCTTCAGTCCGCCAAACTCGCGGGGCCGTGCACCCGGTGGCTACGACGAACGCAGACATGAACACTTCAGCAAGGAATTTTATGGATGTAGTGAACGGCAACACCGTGGCCATGCCGCAGCAGCAGCAGCAAAAGCGTTTGCAATTACTGCCTGGCACCGTGGCTACACGCCGCATCTCCGGAAAGCGCACACAGCGCGCGGAACCTACTTCCGCTCAGCATGACGAAGACGGCTCGCGCCAACGGACACCGCTGCACACGCGCAGCCCTCGCTCCCGCTCAGTCGTTGTTTCTTCATCTTCTTCACCACCAGAGAAGATGATTGCACCGCAGTTGCGCAGGGACAGTGTGGCCCCGGCCACCATGACAGACTCAACGCTGACCTGCTCAGATGTGACGCAACCAAATGATATCTGCAGCGGCATCACAGTTACGACTGTCGCGTGCACCCTAGTTGAGACCAAGGCGCACGAGGATGGGTCTATCTTGTCCGAGTTGAGCAGCGGGTCGCTGCTTGGAGGCAATGAAGGTAATGATCGAAGCTGTGGTAGCTACATGATGCAGTGCGCCGCCCCTTCTGCTGTCGTCGCGACGGCGCGACCAATACAGTCATCACTGTCCTCGCCCCCACCGCGGCAACGACCCAACACCCACTCGACAGGCTGCGGCAATGTACGCCCGATCAATGGCAGCTTGGCAACGGTGCGTACTTCTCGAGCAAGCGTGGAGGTGCCGCACCCTCCACCACCCGTTGTTATTGCAGAACCGCGGGCGCTGCCAAGCTCTCGTTCAAAGGTCCCAGCGAGTGCCAAGGGTTCAGGAAGTGCGAAGCAAGAGGGAAAGAAGAATGCTAGCCGAACTGAGGTTGATTCAGTGCGCACGCCTCAGAGGCAGCGGACTGGCGTTTCCTTTTGCAGCAATGCGTCAATCATGGTTTACTCGTCTGCAGGACGAAGCGGCGGAGGCAGCAGACCTATGCAACAGTCACCGAATGGGAATTTAACATCGGGACCCTCGCCAGTGGGCTCAGGAGGAGGAGGGGGCCACGCACCTGCAACGGTGGCACCTACTCTAACGGCTGACGCTGCTCGCAAGCTCAAAGAGCGACGCCGTCGTGAACTATATGCGTGGAATGCCATGCTGGCTGCGCAGCAGGATCTGGTGCCGGCTGATGCCGTGTGAGCAAAAATTAAGCGTGCACGATGCATGACACATTGAGTTGTATTGCACGCTTTTTTTTTTTTTCTTCAACATGACCGAGTGGAAAGATACAGATGTGAGCTATTGGAGCTACTTGGCTAGAACATCTGTCTAGATCGACTTGTTTCTGTTGTTTTTCACTTGATTTGTTTTTCTTCTTTTTGTCTGTGAAAATGATTCACATTTTGCCTTTTTTTTTGGATTTTCTTTTATTTTTCTTTATTGTTGTCTTGCTTTTGACGAAGTTATTGTGTTTTTTTTTTTCTTTCTTTTTGTACAAATATAGCAGTTTTGTATTTAGTGACGAGGAGTGGACTCTTCCTTTCAAAAAAGAAAAAATGACGGAGGCCGCCACATTGCAGGATTCTGTGCAATCCATAGGAGATGACCACGACCCTCTGTCTACAGTACTCGGAGACGAAGAGACTGCCCCGGATGTGTGTGAGGGTGGCGTGGACAAGCTGCTTTCAGGCACTGGCGAGAGCTTTTATGGCGCAGAAGGGATTCTAGAAACATGTGAGGAATCAGCCCCAATTATTGAAACAGATTACCTTTCTGTGCTTCTCCGCACCGATCCTCGAGCTGCGTTTGATCTAATTCATAATGGGGCTCTTCGAGTCATTGAACGCAGCGAGAGCAGATCTCTGCTTCACTCTTCTTTGCCTACTGGCCGCAGCCGCACTAGTACACTAACTGCAAATGCAACCATCGTCGCTAATATACGCGGCGAGAAAGCCTTTCTTCTCCCTGCAGTACACCCAATTATTAGCGCTAGACCAGCAATAGAGAGAGAAGAGGAAAGGGCTGACATGATTATCAGCAATAGCTCGAAGCATGAAGTGCTGCTCGAGGCTCTTGGACCTGACTTGGTGACAACACTGAAGAGAGAGAGATTGTCTGGTGGAGCCTTTGCTGATCCACAAGGGCTGAAACGACGGCGTGCAGCTTAGCTTTGACGGGGAGACATGAGAGATTTCCCTCTTCTTATCTTTGCCCTGCCCCTTGTCCCCATTCATATTGGTTGAGGGAATACATACCCCCTTTTTGGTGTTGGTCATATTAACTTTTAACCAAGACCCTTATAGATTGCGTTTAATACCCCAAGTTGATTTTCTACTTGCCTTGCAATTTCTGTTCTATTTATATATATTTTTTCTTGTCGTTTGCTTTTGCTAGACACATTGTCTATTATGTAAAAGTTTTCTTTTTGCCTGCAACATACAAGTGTTGCCGCGCATTTAAAAAATGTGCTTCGCATTAACAGTGACCACACCTTTTGCTCCACCTTTTCCTTTTCTACTTGTAGAAGATCATTAAATCAGCCGCACAAGGATAGTTACTTGCTTAATCAACACAGTGTCACATTATAATATAAGGGCTAAAAGGGAAGAACAACAACGAAAAACTACTGCAACCTTCTTAGTTTAGTCATAATCTCTAATTTGTAAGCACCTCAAAGACAATGGAGTCCCTGCGCACGCAGGGCAATACAGCTTATTCAACTGACCCTCTCGCGGCCAGTGAGTTTTATATTGCTGCCATGGACTCGTACGAGCATCCGCAGGGTGAAGACGCCACTCGCACCCTTGATGAGTACACCAAGTGCGCAGGCAACGCGCTTACGTGTCTTTATAAGGTTGGTCGCTATGCGGAGTGTGCCCTGCTTGCACAGCGGGCACTTAGTATAAATCCCATTCTGGCCAAGGCCAACGCCTTTCTGGGAAGATGCTTGCTTGAGCTTTCTGTTGCAGCTGATGTCGACAATGCACGGCAGCAGCAACAGCCACCTCTTCTCTTTCTGTGCCGTGCCGTGCTTGAGCTGCCTGCCTTGGAGGAGTCCGCCAGGCCGTACATGGCGGCAGCGCTTGAGGCAGCCATTGAAAGCAGCACATCTGCAAGCAAGAGTACTGGTGAGGACTCTTACTGCCAGCTTCGGGTGGAGGCGGGCTCATGTGGTAACGGTGTAGTGGCCGTCTCTCACATCCCGGCTGGCACTGCGATCGTGAACACATTAGACCCCTTCTCAGTCGCCCCATACGAGGAGACGGGAGGCGCTGGCTGTTGCTTACACTGCAGCCGGACCAGCTCGAGGGGAGAAGATGACAGCCGTAGCGAACCACTACTGTGTGGCTGCTCTCGCTGCGGCATGGCTTTTTACTGCAGCACTGCATGTGCGGAGGCACACGCCACTCAACACAGCGAACACGAATGTGCGCCATTCACCAAGCTAACTGAAATGATTAGTGGGATGAATGCCCGCAACTTAGACGTCCCCGGAGAGATGTACGAGGTGGCCTATCATTGTATTACCACAATCGCAGGACTGAAGTCAGGGAGACGTGGGCACGAGATGGTTCTAACACTCGAGTCGCACAGGGACGAGGTAGCGCAGGCTCTGCACCCTGCATCGTTAATGTTACGCGATTTGTTTCCTCACGAAGATCCCGCTCTCGTGGCAAAAGTACTGGGTGTGATTCGATGCAACGCACTGCAGGTAGCGGATGCCTCTGGTCTTGGTGTAGGCCAAGCCTTACACGCTGGTGCATCTAGTGGCATTGCATCTTACTTTAACCACTCTTGCTCCCCCAACTGTGCGTTGGACAGCTCTCATGGATACATTGTGACTATTCGTCAGGTCTTACCTGGTGAGCAGCTCACGATTGCCTACATTCCACAGCTTTACTGGCCTGCGAAGCTCCGCCAGGCTGCCCTCGCTGAGCACTTTTTTTTCACTTGCCGCTGCGATCGCTGCTTGGCTGCAGACAAGGACCCCTTTGAAAAGGCGCTTTGCATGGGAGTGCCAAGGGCTGCATCTACAACTAAGCAGCTTCACGCACGAGTGCAGATGGTGTGTGACGACGTGCGTGGCAAGTCGGTGGATGAGGTGAAACTTTCTGACGCGACAAAGTTGATGGAATTGCGCGATGAGCTACTCGAGAGCCTTTTTCCCTTCCACTACTTGTGCCACGAGATTGACAACGCACTTACGTTTGTCTACTCCGTTCTGGGGTACCATGCGGAGTGCCTGGAGACGACGCTGCGGGAATTGCTGCTTTGGGAGAGCATCGTTCCTGGGGCATTGCCAGTGAAGGCGATGAAAGTTCGCAACGCGATGGAATGTGTAAAGATGATCGACGTGGGTCAGAGTCAGACTGAACTGACCAGTTTCACCTCTCACGCGCTGCGTTCCCATCTTTCCTCGTTTGCTATACTATATGGGTGCGTGGATGGCGATTCCACTGATTAGCGGGAACCGACTTATACCCATTTTTTTTTTTTGTATAAAGAGCAACACTCCAAGGTAAGTATTGCTTCACCTAAGTGCATCACATCTTCTTGCGGATATATATGATTCTATCCGGGCTTTTTTTTTGGTGTGTGAGTAAATACAGGAGAACAGCGGTGATATCACAACCGTAGTGACGTAAGTGATAAACTTTTGGATAATGTGTGCTAGCGAGGCAATGCCGGCAAAATATCCCCCACCCCCTCTTGCTTCTCTACACAAGTATGGCGTGCACTACCACTGCTGCAGCGCTTATACAGAAAACGCCAAAAAGACTGCTTTATTCTGAAGGTTGTGCTTACGGTGAAGATATCTGCAGCCGCTTCTGTGCTGATTTGTTTTATATCTTTTTTTTTTGTCTCCTGTTTTGTGCACTTGAACGTTTTTGCCATCGAAATTTTACATTTTTTTTTTCTTTACTACACTACATAGGGCACTTTATAAAGCACATGACTCATTTCTGATTTTACGTTTATTCAATCCAGTCGGAGCCAATGCCTACAGATACATACATACCTTCCTACCACCAAGGAGCTCTTTGCACACGCAGCCCATTTATTCTCTTACTGGCTGTTCGTACAGTGCTTGCATCGACACCGATGGCTAGCGCCGATGTTCACGACTTGCTGCTCAAGCGTATGAAGCGCACATTCGCCTACACGATTGGCCGCACTTCTGTTCATTCGCCCGCGTTCTCAAAGGGGTATCGGGAAAGTTACTGGGAGAGCATTTATGGAGATCGAGCTAGTCATGAAATCGCTATCTACACAGAAGAAATGCAAGGCACGGCTGTAAAGGTTATGTGCTCCTCCGTAACTGGACGTTGGGTCTATCATGAAACAATGTATCCCTTTGGAGAAACGACTGTAAACAATAGACGACGTATAAAAGCCTATCTGCGCACCTCAACTACTAGCAAATGCCCCATGTACAAGCACCCCGCCATTGTGTCTACTATTGGGTTTCTGACAACCAGGGCCCTGCCCTTCCTACTCATAAAGTGTCGTGCCGACACCATCTTTTGAGACGGTAAGGAGGCCGTCAATGGGTTCTGCACACTGTTTTTTTTTTTTGAGAAAAACTCCCTTATCCATACGGAGATGACGATGGCTACTGGTATAGTTACTCATTGAAGCTGACGGGTGACAGTAGTGGTGAGTGGATGTTTGTTGAGGACTAAACAGTGTATACACTGGCTGAAGTGGAACTTTCCAAATCAAGTGATACTGATTTAAAGAATAATGGTGCTGTCATCATGGCAAGAGCGATTAAAAATGCACTCAACAATTACACACCCAGACAAAGTGTACAACGTGTCACTCATTGCTCGGATTGCTACTGTGTTGATGCTGATGGTGGTGCTGCTTGTGGTGCTTATGGTCTTTGCCATCATGGACATAAAATACCAAAACCGCGTTTGAGGAGGCGAAGCTCCGCGCACTTTCCGCCCCACGAGGCTTGTGACCGGGTACCCAGTTGTTGATGACGACGTGGAGGTGTACTGCACGCAGAGTACTGTATCTATAACTCTCCTTTGGATATGATGTTGCGGCGCAACCCGCCATGATGCCTCCACCCTCTCAGATGCTAAGCGTGGACTTCGTTATGCCCATGCAGGCCATTGGGATGCCCCAACCAGTCAAAGCCCCTGCAGAGGAAAGCAACATTCAGCCGCTGACTGGCTCCTTCTGCAGCAGCAGGAGCTCACTTTTCGAAGGTACCTCTTCCCGTGGCAGCACAAGCGATCAGCAGACGCCGTGGCATCAAGGCTAGCCAGACAGAGCGAACAGTCTGGCGAGTGGCAGTTTGAGCAGGCATAACTCCGCTGTCTCGTGTATGCTAGGGCCGTTTTGAGGCAGTGTTGCGCGTCCTACAAAGCGTACTTCAGTAATTTTTCTGCAGTATGCACATATACAAGTTCCACTTTTAATATAATATATCATACGCTCCCTCTCACATTGTTCTATCTTTTTAAAGCTTTCAAGCCTCTCTTTTTTCTTCTATGTGAGAGGCGTTCCTCCACAAGAACACACATCACTTCGACGTATACTTGCTATGAGGTGCGCACCCTTCCCTCGCAGAACGGTCGGCTTTGCACTTATAGTGGTATCTTGGTGTGTGGGTGGCGCGCGTCCAAGTGTTTATTATGTGATATTATGCACTCCACACAAACACATCCAATGCGAGACTCACTGCCATCCCTTTGCGTCACGATGTTGAACAAGTGACATCACAGGGGTGTATGTGCTTTCCGTCGATTTATTGATGTCTCTTGCACACGTAGTGCTATATGTGTATGCACCATCATGTGGGAAGGCAACGCGTACTCTCTCTCTTTGCCTTAAATAGTATATACCTATGTGGATATATAAGCATTCGTTCATAACAGCAAAAAGCGATCTTGTATCTGAGTTAGAGCTAGGACCGTCAGCGCCTGTATATATGGACAAGTTAAACGAATGTTATACCACTTGAAGTGACCAGCACCTCTGCCACTGCAGCGTTGCTGTTGCGGCGCTACAAAGGAGAATGCTGTAGTGAGGAGTCGAAGGAATCACAACATGTATACTTGATGCAGTACTAATTGCACAATTTCTGTTCTCGCTTTTTTATTGCCTTGCTATATTTTTCTTTTTAGCTCCTGTATTTCTTCTCTTTCTTTCGTACGAATTTTAAATAACGCCTTTATTTTTATTTTTTTGCAGCTATTTAGTTCCTCTGTGTGCCTGCCCCCTTTGAAGCAAATCTGTAATGGCTGAGACCACCTTTTCTCCTCAAATTAGGGTCTGCAAAGGCTTAGCGGACATATGCGAGTGCGCTCATGACATGATTGTCCAGATTGCTTCCAAGCGGCCTTCAG